>ML797326.1:134639-147468 GCA_009831015.1 Picea engelmannii | reverse complement strand
TCAATCATGATAAGACAATAATGAGTCATCTATACATTTTTCCAACAATGCATCATATACCAATGGAACCACATTGATCCATCTTCATCATGTATCAATGAAAACTCATTGATCCATCTTCATCTATGCATTCGCATTTAGGAAAATACATATTATATTACATAAATCATCAATCAATGAATCCTTTGACATCAATCAATCACTTGACATCAATCAATCAAACCATTGGCATCATTGACAACATGATCCAACAAGGAGATTGTGACGATCGACCAGTTATCCTTCGTGTACTCTATTCCTAACGCATATGTTGGACCATCGATCCCTTTGATCGATAATTCTCAGACGACAACTGAGAATATTGGTGTCAGAATGTATTCCTCCCTCATGGATACTTTCAACTTCTTGGCATCGATTCACCATGTTTACACCATGTCTAGTAGGCCTGCTTCAACAGAGAGGTCGATTCCTTTCCACACTTCATATTTTAGTGATCCTTGGACCCTAGCTTCTCCAACTTCATTGATTGAAGGTAAGCCGCATGCTGGGATGGCTATGCCACAATCGGCAGTGGAGATTGTGTATCAAGATATCCTTGAATCTTCCACCAATTCCGATCTTGTTACCTCACATATGGATGAGGAGGATCCCGTTCTTAGGCCCGTATGGGCCACTTCATTATCTTGTTCACCTGATTTCTTAGATGAGACTTTGCCTTTGGATGAAGCCATCCTTGAAGCCATGAATTTTTTTGACAGACCCTGGGATGATATGCATCATTGATCTTATTTTCTCCCAAGTATTGAAAGAATCCAACAAGATGATTTTCGTTCTACCTTGAGTGGGATAGTCAGTCATGTCATAGTTCCACCTCATACGCATGGTATTTATGTCGAAGTAAATATGGAAAGTATTTCTCCTATTGCCTCGATCGACATCTCTTGTACCCCTGGAAAAATTGAGAACATAAATATAGGTGTGGATTCTTTGCCAGAAGAGATTATGATCTACACCAACCTCTTCAAAGAATTTTGAGATGTATTCACTTGGTCATATGAATAGATGCCAGGGATTGACCCTCGTATTGTCAAACATGAAATTAGAACTTATCTGGATGTTAAACATGTTCAACAACGTCTTAGAGCTGTTAATCCTAGGAAGGCCCTCGCTATTAAGGCAGAGGTGGAGAAGCTACTAAATGTCAGCTTCATATACCCGGTTCCCTTAACCTAATTGGTATCCAAACCCGTTCCTGTGAATAAAAAACAAGGAACCATCCATGTGTGTATGGACTTTCGCGACCTGAAGAAATCTTGTCCTAAAGATAACTTCCCCATGCCTTTCAATGATCAGATTCTCGATGAGTGTGTGGGAAGCGAAATATTTTCCTTTATGGATGGATTTTCAATATATAACCAAATCCAGATCAAACCTAAGGACCAACAGAAGATGACATTTATATGTCCTTAGGGTAATTTTTCATACTGGAAAATGCCTTTCGGTCTGAGAAATGTCGGAGCAACCTTCCAACGCACCATGACTTTCACTTTTCAGGATCTCAAGCATATAGTCGAAGCTTACCTCAATGATATTTCTTCTCACTCTGGCAAGAGAGTGGATCATGTCACACACCTTCGGCTAGTTTTTGAAAGATGTTGTTACTATAGAATCTGGTTAAACCCTCACAAATTCATCTTTTGCGTTAGGTCTGGCCGTCTCTTATGATTTTTAGTTTTTGAGACTGGGATCATGGTAGATCCTCTTAAGGTTGAGGCAATACTTCAATTGCCTCCCCCACGCACGATTATACAACTTCAAGGTTTACAGGGGAAAACTAACTTTCTGTGTCGATTTATAGTGAATTATGGCAATATCACTAAGGGTTTCATGCACCTATTAAAGAAAGACACCCTGTTTATCTGAGATGAGCAAGCCCAGGAGTATTTCGATGCCTTAAAGAAAGCATTGGTATCATCTCCTCTGCTGAAATATACTGATTATAGTATGGCTTACTTGTTATATATTGTCACATCCGAAGAGGCGATTGGTATGGTTCTAGTTCAGAAGGATGATGAGCTCCATGAGCATGTCATCTACTATCTCAGTTGAAATTTAGTCGATCCTGAGCTTAATTACTCTCACATCGAAAAGCTAGGTTTGGCTTCCATTCACTCAGTCCAACGTTTACAACACTATATATTGCTTTGCAAAACTACTGTAGTCGTTGATGTTAATTCATTTCTATACTTTCTCACCAGGCGTATCATAGGTAGGAAATATAATAAATGGATTGTCATCTTACAAGAATTTGATCTCAACTTTTCTTCAGCCAAGTCCAAGAAGTCACTAGTTTTTGCAGAGTTAGTATCCGATTTCCCACGATTAGATGAGGATGTTATCCATGTTGATTCATTTGTAGAAGAACACATTTTCCTTGTCTCGCCATCTGACCCCTGGTATGGAGACATTGTTTAATATCTTCAAACCTTGAAGTTCACTCAACATCTCTCATGAGATCATCAATGACGAGTTAGATACCAAGCCAAAAAGTATACCATCATCGGAGACACTTTGTATCGTCGAGGAATATATAGTATCTTACATTATTTCTTAACTCACGAGGAAGCCGAGTTACTCTTAAATGACTGCCACAAAGGGGCTTGTGGTGGTCACCTATCTGGGCTTGCGACAGCCCAAAAAATCCTGCGAGCCGATTACTTCTAGCCCACCATATTTACAGATTGCATTGAAGCGATTAAGAAGTGTCACCCCTGCCAGGTGTTCACTCGGAAAATGTGCTCGCACCCAACCCCTCTTCACCCAATCATTACCGTCGGTCCCTTCACCAAGTGGGGGGTAGATTTCATCGATTGCAACCCAACTTCGGTTGGGGGGAATCAACACATCATCATGGTTGTCAACTACTTTACCAAGTGGGCCAAAGCCATGCCTATTTTAAAATTCGATGGAAATATTGCAACCTTCTTCGTGTTCAACCAAATTATTGCCTGGTTTGGTATCCCGAGTGAGATTGTCACTAATCATGGCAGTCACTTTCAGAATGAAATGATGGTAGAACTAGCGTCTAAGCTGGGGTTTAAACATGGTCACTCATCTCCTTATTACCCGCAGGAAAATGGGAAAGTAGAGGCTATCAACAAGTCTCTCAAGACCATCTTGCAAAAAATTGTCAGTCGGAGTAATTCCAATTGGCACATCATGTTGTATCTCGCGCTTTGGGTATATCGAACCTCGGTTAAGACTGCCACTAGTTTTTCCCCTTTTCAGTTAGTGCATGGTGTGGAGTCGATACTTCCCGTTGAATGCGAAATCCATTCTCTCAAATTGGCAATCGAGCTCCTACCTGACACTTCATATTTAGAGCGACGCCTGGTGCACCTAGAGAGTCTTGATGAGCAGCGTTGAGACACCTTTACAGCTATTGAGGCAAACAAAAAATGTGTCAAGGTTCAGTACAACAAGTCTGTCTATCCCCGGTTGTATATCGAGGGTGACTTGGTCCTCTTGTATGACCAAGCCAAAGAACCGCTAGGGGCAGGCAATTTTAAACCCATGTGGCATGGTCCTTAGATCGTGCGACGTGTTCTAGAAAAAGGAGCCTATGAATTGGAAGATTACAAAGGGAAGAAATTGGTCGAGCCCATAAATGGGCTCTTATTACTCTTGAGCCCCGGGCTTGGGAGAAACCCTTTGTATACTAACGTAAAGTTAGTGTATATACATCTTTTATTTTTGTCTTCGTCTTTCATATCGAGTTTTCCCTGTTGGTTAGCAGATGTCAACAGAGTCTTCGGTCTACCTAGGATTCACAGATGGAGCCAGTCATCATACACAGAACTTGGCTTCCTCTGCTTGGGTGATTTACTCACGCGAGGGTCTATTGGTGTCTTCAGGTGGCGTATGCCTAGGGCCATCCACGAACAATGTGGCCAAATACAACGTCGTCATAGAACTTTTATGCAATGCTATCTCACATGATATTCTCTCTCTAGAGGTTCACCTAGATTCTTAGTTAGTCATATGTCAGTTGAATGACCATTACTATGTGCGTGATCCGACGTTACTTCGTCGATTCCTATGGGTACGTATTTTAGAATGACAATTTGATTTTATTACATACTTTCACATTCCTAGAAGTTCTAATCATGTATCTGATACCTACGCTAATTATGTTTTAGATTGGCATTTGTCACATTAATAAAGGAAAGAAGACCATTAAATCCATGTACACATTGTAAGATATGAGTAAAGCCAAAGATCCCTCTTTATATATTTCCAAAAAATATGGTGTTTATATTACAAAATTGGGGCTAAAACCCTCAAAATACATATATATCCGATATACATGTCCCATGAAATCTACACCTATGGCGTCGAATGTGTATCATGATGGAAAACCACAGCATTTGCGAGAAGCCAGAAGAGTCATACCCATGCTCTACGTACACAAACAACCTGCCGTTGCATGGCTTCAGGTAGATCCTCCCCCTGAACCATAGCAATCCTATGTGTCAAACGAGACAAGTTACCTTGCACGTTCCATAGGACTCTCTCTGCTTCTCCTCCCACTGCCTCATTTCCCCTATGCCTCTACCTATGTCGTAGGAATCCCTTTGGATGTTGCGAACCCACATCTACAATCACACATGTATCGAGTTAATATTTAAAACACCATCCAAAAATATTTTGGTTCTCTTCAATACAAAAAAATGAAATATATAAAAAAAATTTACCTATGGCACCATAGGCGGCCCCTGGTGGAAGAGGAATATCAGGATCTCCTTTGAAATCGATTTCCACATAGGGATAGTTGTCTAGAGCTATGATTTGTCTCTTCCACCAGAAGAAAAAATCATCATTGTAGGGTGTCACCACCCCACCTCCCCCCTGCCGTCTCATGACCTCGATCCATCACACCATAGCCGGATCACGTGGTCCTCTAGGAATGATCTCCACTCTAGGTCCCAAACCTAGGAATCGTTTGAAAAGGAAACTGCAAAGGATAGAGGCAAACCCAAATTTTTTCTTCCCCCCCTTCTTGCACTCTGTAAACTGACCTTTCATGTTGGTTAGTAGTGAGGTACACCAATTGTAGATGGTAGGTCTCGCACACTCCAGTGCATAAAACATAAGTGGTCTCAATGCTTTATGCAAAGAGGTCGATCCTATGATCTTGGTAAGAAGGAGCACAATAATATTCAGGTTGAGGTTACCTATAGCCCGGATAGGGATCTGAATTCCCACCATGGGAGTCCCTGCAACACAATGGGCCTCGATGTATTCTTTGACCTTCATCCCACTCCCTCCCCAACGTGACTTGATGTCCAAAACCTCTCCTCGGCATGAAAGTCCAGTCAAGATGTAGATTTCCTCTACTTCGATCCTTAATGGTTGTCCATCAAGGATAAATCTCTCACTATCGGGATCCCAATAGCCCACTAGCATTTCCAACAACCTCACTTAGGCCCTCGTTCTTTTTAGAGACCAAAAATTGTATAAACCACATATTTTTAAAGACACTTGAGCCAACGAATATTGATCCACTGTTGCATCTACCTCCTCATGCTCTCACTCTCTCCATTCCAAAACCATCCTGCAAAAAACCAAATCATTTTTGAGTTAGAAACATATATTTTTTTTTCCATTTGCACACGTATACGCGGTTTATTTACAAATAGTCATGGGTAGGGCCTAACATACGCCCCCTGTGGTTGACACAGGGGCGTATAGCTAGTCGTATATGTGACCTATTCAAAGAAATATGCGTATAATGAAAAACCCAATTTGCATCCTTAAAAGATAACATAATAGAACCTAACTAAAAAATGTAAACTAATGAATTTGAAGAGGATGGGATGAAGCATTACATGGTCCAGACGGTGCATGATTTCGTTGCCTATTTCTCCCGCAATCGTCATTTGAATTCTGGAGGTGTTTTAGTCCAAATTGCACTATTTGGGTAAAAATGAAAATGATACAGTAAATTTTGATTTTATTACTATTTAAAATCCATTTTTTACCCACTTGATATAGTTTTAGGCTATTGTTTTGTCTAATGGACTAATTAAAGAATGGTTTTAAGATGGTTTTTGTAGTTTTGACTCTGTTTTCTTGCGGATTTCAACGTCATGGTTGGTCGTTCATCTCCTCGGGAATGTATATTCATAACATAGCATATAAGATAGGTATCTACTCCATCGTGCATTTTTTTTTTTTTGCATTATCCTTCGACTACCACTTTTTATGCCTTAGGTACGAACCCATCTATTGCGACGCAGGAAGGGAATACTATATTGTAATTGGCAGCAATCGTGTCGCCTTTGAACAAAGCAAAAAGTTATTGAGTCCTTGTGTCATCATAATTTTGGGTTTAGCATGGCCTTAGGAAGTTGATCTCGCTACAAAATTTTCTCTACCGACTAGTTACTCCTCTAGTCCCTATAGAGAATGTTATTGATTCCTCCTGCATCTAATTGTCACATCATTGAGTCCATGCTGCCGAAGTCCACCATATGTCTCATGCTCTTGTTCAAAGGAATTCTATCAACCTATGTCAGCCACTCCTCAGAAATCTTGACTTTGCATGTCAGCCATACCCTCAGTTTGTCTCAGAATCACATGATACTTTGGTCTTATCATGCACCTTGGCCCTAATTTCATCATTGGTAGGTCACCTTGAACCCAACAATCGACATTTCATCAGTGGTCATTGACTTGGTGGCTTCCCTTGTGTTCAAAGGCAAGACATCTATTCACACTTTTGGATTCGTGTAGTGTCTTGGATTCCATTAGCCTTATTGGTGGTTTCCTCACCTTTGTCAGTAGTTTTTCATCATTGAATGCTATTCATAGGGTCCTTTTCGTGTACCGCTTACATTTGGCACACGTGAAAGACACACAGGGTCGTTGTTTCATGAACATGTTCTTCGTATGATCGCCACCAAATCATGAAGCTTATTATTTGTTCCTCATGTTGACTAATGAGAGATGCCTCAATGCTCTCCTTTCAACATGACTCTTTCCATCGACTTTAGCTCATTTATTCTATATATGGTACCTAGAGTTTTATGAGTACCTTGAGGCTTGCAGTCATTAGTGGCAGGCTCTCTCACCATTGACATATGGGAATACATCAATGTCTCTTGATCAATGGATCTCTCAAGTGTTCGAAACCAACTCCTTTATTCACATTTGTAGAGATGTACTCAATGCCTTGATACCTACTTTCATTATCAATAGTTTGTCTCGCATTTGTTAACGATATACTTCAACAACCCGTAATCAAAAGATGTCTCATCGTGTTCGACCTCCACTCATTTATTCACATGATGTAGACTTGCACCATTGGAAGATAGTGTAGAAGACTTGAAGACATCACTATGTGGCCGCAGCTTTCCTGAGTTGTTTCTTCCATTTCATTGGACCAGTACCTATTTGACTTCAGTGATCATGGGAGATTAGATTGTACTCCATGGTATACATATATCTTCAGATTGATTTTTGAGACTGGTTTCACTGGGCCTTGTTCATGACTATGACAACTTTTGGCATATAACCGCATTTGTATTTTCCTATTCATGGCCATGAACACTAGTTTGATATATTTTCCACCTGGATCTACATTGTATTCTTGGCAGCCATGTATGCAAAGACAATACATAATGTAATGAGCAATTGAGTTCGTCTATCTGGTTCTCTACAAATCCACTTCTGGGTTATTTATAATGTATTTCAGTCATCACAGATACTCCTCTGATCTCACACATTAGGGGGCATCTGTTATAGAAATATTTGCCTCACTATTGTTATCTTCACAGAGGGATTTTTTCCATTTCCCTATGTAGACTTTTCATCCCTTTTTGATGAATCCAGAGAAAAAAATATATATTTTTCCACATATACACTCCCTAACTACTATGCAATATGTGTATATGCTTGTTGCTCCATTACATCTCACGTATATCAGGATTTGTGCCAGAAAATACAAAATGAGGTTGGGTTTCCATGTCACGACATAAGATCTATGATCCTTGGCCTTCCATATACTAGAAATTTTATGACTTGGCCCTTCAGTTGCATTCTGGAGGCTATAAGAGAACAATTTTGAACTATGGAAAAGAGAGAGAAAGCATTCAAATTTGAGAGCAAAGTTACTTTGGAGAAATTACTTCATATTGAGTCTACATCCCTTTGTCCCTCAAGTCTGAACACAGTGTTCAATCCCCAAGCTCTTCCCTTATTGTTGAGAGGACCTCTTTGCCTCTTTCTCATGAGATTGCCTTTGGTGGAGGATTGAAGTGGTGGAGACCAAGTTGGAAGGAACTTGGTTTCTTGGTTTTGAATCATGCCGACATGGAAGTCTGTAATGTTGACACTTCTGATAATCAATTATTAATATAAATAATCCTTTCCCATCCTATTGGTATCTTGCAAATATATGATTATTATCCATGGGCGTGTTTGTAATGTTTATTAATGGATTATGCTATCTGATATGCTAATCCCTTTTATATCATCACTATATACTTGTTTCTCTTATTTGTTGAGAACTTCTTGTAGGTATAAAGATTTGGGTCAAAGTTCTCAATGGTGGAAAATCATCAAACATTGGATCGAGGTAGGCCTCTTTCTTGTATTGCACATTAGTTTATATAGAATATGTTGGAATTGAGTTGATTTCTGCAGTCATACCTATCTGTTGTGGTTTACCCTTGGCCATATAGATTTTTTCCTTTGTAACAGCTTGTTGAAAGATTATAGCTTTATGGGTACCTTCCCTACACCACTTCCACCCACCACACATCATGTTTCCACAATCAATATGATTTCGACTATGGTTTACCAATCCTTGGAATCATCTGACCCTTGGATTGTACCTAGTCCATTGGAATTCGATGCACTAGGTGACACCATGCCACTTAGTCCAGCCGAAACCTCATATGCTGCTATCTAATTTGCATCTCCCTCCTCGGATGACCAACATCTCTTGGCACCTGACAATTACTCGATTCCATCATGGTTAAATTCCTTGACATCTACATTCGACTAAATTTCCCAAATGTTTCCTTCCGATGAATCTATAATGGAAATGCTTAGCATTGACGATGTACCTTGGGATGATAGCCATCATCAATCCTCTTTTCTTCCACCTCACGAAGAAATTCAAGAAGACATACACTCTATCTTCCCTCCTGATGTTGTTGATTTTTCATAATCTCCCATCTTCACACAAGATACTCTTTCTGAGGGGAATTTAGGCAACACTTCATCTACGATCATTATCAACATTTTGATAAAGGAAGGTGTCATGGAAAACAACAACCTCGGTGCTAATTGTTCACTCGAGGAAGTGGTCTCTTTTACCGCTTTATTTAAAGAATTTCGCGATGTCTTCTCTTGGAGCTACGAAGAGATGCCAGAGATCGATCCATTTATCGTTGTGCATGAGATTAAAACCTACCCAGGTGTCAAAACTGTTCGACAGAAACTCTGCCCAGTCCATCCTAAAAATACCACGATCAATAAGGTAGAAGTTGAAAAATTATTGAAATCTGGCTTCATTTATCCTGTCCCCTTGACAGAATGGGTTTCGAATAATATTTCGATCACTAAGAAACAAGGGATTATTCGTGTTTTTGTTTATTATAGGGATCTCAATAAGGCTTGTTCGAAAGAAAACTGCCCTACGCCCTTCATCGACCAGATTATTGATAATTACGTTGGTAGCATAATTTTCTATTTTATGGATGGTTTCTCAGGGTACAACCAGATTGACATTTTACCTGTTGATCAGCATAAGACAACCTTCATCTGTCAGTGGGGAAATTTCGCCTATATATTCTTTTAAAAACAAAGCAAGCACAACCTTACCATTTTTTTGAAATTTATTAATGTATGAAACCTCCAACCATTCTGCAATCTTGTCATGATATAAGTCATAATGGCATGGAAGAGTGTAAGTAAGTTTGGAAAACTTATCAATATTATGGGGACCTGACATAACCATCAGCCAAGGCTGAAGTGCCCCATCCTCCTGATAATTCTCCAAGTGTTCTTTAATTTCTTCACATGGAGGATCTAAAGGAAATATGTCATGCTTACTTTCTAGATATTTAGGAAAAAACAAAGTAAGAACAATTTTAGCTTTATTATGCAGATTTTTTAGATACGAATCTTCAAGCCATTCTAAGGTCCTGTCATAAAAATTAGGATGGAAATTATGACTTTGATGAAATGGATATATCAAAGGGGAACACATCATAAGAGGATTCATGACATCAACTAGATTAATGGTTTGAATGCTTCCTTTGATGAGATTGATCATTTCAAAATGTGAAGCATAAACATTAAAATTCGAGCTAATCAAAGAACGAATATTCAACATAGAATGTTTGATCTCCATAAAAGAGAGTGCATTGTCTTTTTCAAAAATAAACTGTGTAAAATCATCTCACATGTATTTTTCCCATGTGAGTGACGAAAGTGAAAGAGCGTCAAATCTGACTTTATAAATGCTATGTTTGGAATTAATTTCACCAAATCTTGGCATATCGAAAGGATATGATTGTGGTGAAAAAGAGTAGGATTTTGTGGGTGAAGAATCAAGTCCACCATAATCTAAGAAGAGATCAGGATATAAAGGGTAAAAGGAATAAAAAATAAGAACATGAAAAGAATCTCTTGAGCTATGATATTTAACAGTGGTATTCTCAAGACATTTCTCTTCACTTTGTTTAAAACTTTCACTTTATTTTGGTGATAGATTCTTCAACATAATATGATCATCTAGATTTGCCTCTCATATGATAGATAATACCAAACTTCCATGAAAAACATATGATCTTTCATGTTGATAAGGTACGATTTTAGGATGAAGGTTTAAGGTTTCTCCTTCCAATTGCATATCTTCATCTCTAATCAGTTTCATAGGAGTGTTAGAATGTTTAAGATGATTTTCTTCACCTAAGTGTTCTTCAATAAATGAATTTAAATATTGATTAGAGCATGCGTTACAATAATGAGGACATTCACCTTGAGCCAGAATCAAATCTTCTTCCACAATGGTCGAGGAATGAAAATACAATGATTCTGAGGAAAAACTAGTTTGATTAGTAGTAAGAACTTTTTCGATAGATAGAATCTCACTTACTTGTTCAAAATTTTCGGATGAATTCCTCTCATCATGAGAACAAAATTCTTCTCACAATTTAGTGATAGGATTTGTAATTGCTTCATCATTTGCGATTGAATATGACTGGATCAAAGGGACGCAAGCATCATAGAGGAGATTTAATACAAATGACATGTCATCAATATTAAATTTACAAAGAACATGATGGATTCTTGTCGAAAAGCCTTCTGAAGATGAATCGCCATTGATTAGCAAAGTCTAAAATTCTTCACAGAATTGATTGTAATCATAGATTCGAAAAGCATTTAAAAATTCCTCTACAAGTTGAAACCAATCAAAAATGTGATACGGTGGAAAAGACTCAAACCAATGTTTAATCCGAACCCTAAAAGTAAAAGCGAACAATCTGCATAAAACTTTTAAATAAAAAATGTCATGTTTGATGCATTTG
Organism: Picea engelmannii; assembly: GCA_009831015.1. Taxonomy (NCBI): domain Eukaryota; kingdom Viridiplantae; phylum Streptophyta; class Pinopsida; order Pinales; family Pinaceae; genus Picea; species Picea engelmannii. Next base: position 135,865 of record ML797326.1, on the reverse strand, counting down.
CACCAAAACTTGTTAAGGTGGTCTTTAGAAGATACATCCCCCCTACCATCAAAGGTGAGTTTGGACAAACGAGAGACTGTCTCGTTGGGAAAATCAGGTAATGAGAATTGTAAAGCATGTTCCAACACAGTGATTTGGGGAGCCATGGGGAAATTAAATACATTTTAAATAAAAACTCGTACAAGGCCAGCTTGTAAACCGACCCTCCTTCTAGCACCATTTCTTGATGAGCGAAATTGACCGTCCTTCAACTGGAAGAAAAATTTTGGTTTGGGGTTGTCTATGTAACCCAAGACGTTTGGTTCTGATGGGTTTAATGGCTCTGTTAGCCAATCTAAAATCCTAAAAGAAAACAAACAAAAGAAAGAAATAACTAACTAATTAATAAACACTATATTATATATGTACATATATTCTAATATAACTATTGTAGATGTATTTAAGCAGAAAAAATACAAATCTCACTTATGTACATCATTTACAAATTGCAAGTTTTAATCAAAACTTACAAAATCAATGTTGAAATAGTTGCTTTTGAGAAGAAGATAAAGAAATTTCATTTAAATATTTTTTTGTTTTCTTTTATAAAACTAACTAATCTTGAATCGAATAAACTATGAAACACAAATGTGCAAATAGTCAAAAGCAAATCTAAACATTCTGGTTTCATTAATATATATATATATATATATATATATTAATGAAATTAGAAACATAAAGAAGCTAACCTATTCTCAGTTCATGAGATGTATCCAAGCATTTGTATGAATGAAGAACATCCAACTGCAATGCCTGTGAGATAAATCTGCAATAGATTTTACACTACCATTGTTTTGAATAAATGCATAAGATGTATTGGCGACTATTGTTTAATGACAAAGAAAATAAATCAAATAAACCCTATGATCTTATGATTGCAAATAATTACAACAAGACAAATCTGAGTGTAACGTATTGCATTTCATCATTCAACTAAAAAAATTAGAGATAAATCCTATCATTCAAATTGAAAAATGATCACAGTATTAATATCTAGAGCAACAAATTATAGACGATTTTTATAACATACTTATCCCACACATAATAGATCCTTGAGTCTAAATCTACCAGACCTATTAATATACCAGGATTAACGAAACATGAATGAAAACACCATTTACAAGAGGCTAAACCCAAAATGCTATATGCAGTTTCATTAAGTCTTGGAATCATTCGTCCATCTTCTG
>ML797326.1:89486-103882 GCA_009831015.1 Picea engelmannii | reverse complement strand
CATCCGCCTTATTCTATTTTATTGAAAGGTCTTATTAATATTGACCTTTATTACATCCGAATACATTGATCTACCTATGTGCGGGTTAGGACCTTAACACAAACCCCATGCCGGTCGATAAAAAACAAAGCACGATTCGTGTATGTACCGATTTCTGTGATTTGTACAAGGCCTGTCCAAAAGATAATTATCCAACCCCATTCATTGACCAGATAATTGATGAATGTGTCGGTTGTGAGGCCTTTTCATTCATGGATGGTTTTTCAAGCTATAACCAAATCCAAATCAAACCTGAAGATCAACATAAAATGACATTCATTTGTCCGTGGGGTACGTTCGCCTATCGTAAGATGCCTTTTGGTCTCAAGAATGCTGGAGCCACTTTCTAGCGGGCCATGTCTTTTGCGTTTCACGAGCTCAAACATATACTCGAGGCCTATCTAGATGATTTAGCATCACGCTCTTGCAAGCGCAAGGATCATCCCATGCACCTCCGACTAATCTTCGAACGCTGTCACTACTTCAGGATTCGCTTGAATCCCAACAAGTGCAGCTTTTGCGTCACGTCAAGACGTTTGTTAGGTTTCATTGTTTCAACAACAGGTATCATGGTGGATCCTCTTAAGGTGGAGCTAATAATCTAGTTTCCCCCCCCACGCACAATCTTACAACTTCAGAGTCTTCAAGGCAAGTCAAACTTCTTACGACGCTTCATCGCCAACTATGACGAAATCACCAAGGGATTTATGCATTTACTGAAGAAAGATGTTCCTTTTTTGGGGGACAAAGCCGCTCAACGCTCTTTCGATGCATTGAAACACGCCCTCACTACCGCACCTCTGCTACGACCACCTAATTATAACAAAGAATTCTTATTATATCTAGCAGCCGCAGAGTCAACCATAGGCATGGTTTTAGTTCAGGAAGATGATTCATTTTCTGAATACGTGATCTATTACCTGAGCCAAGGCCTCGTAGGACTGGAACTTAATTATTCCCATCTCGAAAAACTTGCGTTGGCAGCAGTTCATGCTGTTCAACGGTTCCGTCACTATGTTCTGTTTCACAAGACCACCGTCGTTGCCGTCGTGAATCCATTCCAGTACATGTTGACACGACGAGTTATCGGCGGAAAAATTAGTAGATGGATGGTAATCCTCTAAGAATTTGACTTAGACTTCGTTTCATCCAAGTCCAAAAAGTCACTGGTCTTCATAGAACTTATCTCGAAACTTCCGGTTGAGTCAGGTGACGTTGTGCCTGAGGAATCGCCTATCCGGGGGGATATGTTTTTGATTGAATCTTCAGACCCCTGGTACGGAGATATACTGATCTATCTCTAGACTTTGAAGTGCCCCACCTCTGCTTCTCATGACGAGCGTCGGAAAATACGCCATCAGGCTAAGAACTATCTCATACTCAATGATACGTTGTATCGGCGAGGTGTAGACTACATCTTGCGCCGGTGTCTCACTCATGAGGAGGCCATCATAGTGCTCAACGATTGTCATATAGGAGCCTGTGGCGGCCACTTGTCCGGGTTGGAAACAACCCAAAATATTTTACGAGCAGGTTACTTCTGGCCCACACTTATGAAAGATTGTATCGAGTCGATCAAGAAGTGCCATCCGTGCCAAATCTTCTCACGAAAGATGAGGGCACATCTAGCTCCTATGTTTCCTGTCATCACAGTTGGTCCCTTCACTAAGTGGGGGATTGATTACACTACATGAAACCCCCCATCAACAAGGGGGCACCGCTATATCATCGTAGCTATCGACTACTTCACTAAGTGGGTCGAAGCTATGCCAACGTTTAAAGATGATGGAGAGACTGCAACTCTCTTCTTATTTAACCAGATTATAGCATGGTTCGGCGTCCCGAGGGAGATTGTCACTGACCATGGCAGTCACTTTCAGAACCAAATGATGTCCGAGTTAACATCAAAGCTTGGGTTATGGAAAGAACATTCCTCACCTTACTATCCCCAAGCCAATGGGCAGGTGGAAGTTGTTAACAAAACCCTCAAGACGATGCTACAACGAACTATCAACTCAGCCAAGTCAAATTGGCATTTGATGTTATACTCGACATTATGGGATTACCGAACCTCAGTTGAGACTGCAACCGGTTTCTCACCTTTCCAACTCGTTTACAGGCTGGAGGCAATCTTGCCCATCGAATGTCAAATTCCATCTCTGCAATTGGCAGTACAGTTGTTGCCAGACACTTCTCCACTTGAAGAATGGTTAGTACACCTAGAGCAGCTTGATGAACAGCATCGCGATGCGGCCCTGGCCAACGAAGCTCATAAACATAAGGTCAAGTGTCAGTATGATAGGTCCATTCGTCCTCGGGTTTTCTCTGAGGGCGACCTTGTCCTGGTTTACGACCAAGATAAGGACCCCCTGGGGGCAGGAAAGTTTAAACCCATGTGGTTCAAACCCTTCATTATTAAGGAGGTTTTAAAAAAGGGTGCTTATCGTCTGGTCGATTTTGAAGGGAATGCTTTGGCGGAGCCTAGAAATGGGCTCTACCTCAAAAAGTATTACTCATAGCACGGTCATTGTGGGTAACTTTTTGTAACATATGTATAGTATTTGTACTATTACTTTTTTACGTTTCTTTTAAAACGTGTTATGAACGTGTCATTGATGTTATCTTTCGTCATTATGGCAGATGTCAAGTGAATCTGAGGTGTTCGTTGGGTATGCCGACGGTTCTAGTCAACACACGCGGAGGCTTGCCTCCGCAGCTTGGGTGATCTTTACACCACAGGGTCAGTTGTTATCTTCCAGAGGTATATGCTTAGGTGACACCACAAACAATGTTACTGAGTATAGTGTAGTTATTGAGTTGCTTCGTGACGCTTTGTCATTCGGTATCTCTCATCTCCGGGTCTATCTAGACGCTCAACTGGTTGTGTCACAGTTAAACAGAATATACCGCATGCATGACCCTACTTTACACCGACGATTCCTTAGGGTACGTCTCTTGGAATGCAACTTTGATTATATTACATATTTTCATGTTCCTAGGAGTCTAAATCAAATCATAGATACTCTATCTAATCATATTTTAGATTGGCATCTCGCTCACATATAAAAATATCATGATCACACACATGTAAATACATTTTTGTACACATAATCCATAAGACACAAAAAAGAAATAAAAAACCATATATAAACATCATAAAATCCTCATAGTACATAGATGGGCGCAAGCACCTCAAAAAGTGGGAACCATAACGAATCACCAGGGCTTATGCCCTCAAAAAATATATACAACAAGGTGCTTGTGGCACATAAAAAGTTTACAAGTCTGCTCAGGGCCTGTGGGCCCTATTATAATCATGTACAGCCTGGGCTAAATGCCTAAACAATCGGACCCATGTCCTAGGTGCCCCCACAACGTGAGTCTACATAGAGGGCGGCAAGTCCTCTATCTCTGCCATGGGAACTGTGCGAGTGAGCGCAGTAAAGTTCCTCTTAATCCGCCTCAGGACTCTCTCGGTCTCTCCTACTAGGAGGTTCCCGGCTACTGCTGCTCCTCCAGCGACGGTAGCTGCGGCGTCAAGCCATGGGCGATGCCTGTTCCATGCATAATCGGCAGGTCGCACAGGTCCCACATCTGCATGCAACAAAATTTCACCCATCAAAAAACTCTAGTATACAAAAACATGATATATATATCAAAAAGACATAAAAATTACATATGCAAACAAAAAAAAAACTAGATAGGTGGAGACTTACCCATCTCCCCTTGCTCCTCACCAGGAGGCACTGGTATCGCTGGATCTCTAGAAAAATCAATCCCTGCATATGGGTAATCCTCGATAGTTGGGATCTGTCGCGACAGCCAAGCAAAAAAGTCGTCGTTGAAGGCCTCTGTGGTTCTTCCACCACCCTGTCGCGGCAGCAACGCTGCCCATATGCACACTGCGGGGAAAGTCTCCAGATGTCCTCGTACTGTCAGCCGAGGACTAAAACATGGAACTCTCTCAAAGAAAAATGAACACAGGATGGTCCCAAACCCGAAGTTCCTGTGTGTCCATTGTCTGCAAGCTATCAACTGACCTGTCATGCTTTCTAGTAGTGTGGTACTCCAGTCAAAAATTTGTGCATTCATGCACTGAATTGCACAGTTAATCTATGCGCGCAAAGCCTGATGCACGGCCACAGATCCGGTAATCTGCCCGATGAGTGATAAAATGGTCTGGAGGGCGAGGCTGATAATCCTACTCACGGGAACCGAGGAAGATCTCTGATCGGTCCCAGCCTCACAGTACTCCTCTATCAATTCTGAGACTTTGCTCGGCCCCGCAGGAAAAGTATGAAAGTTGATGGGTTCCCCTCTCCTTGAGAGGCCCGTCAAAAAGTAGATATCCTCAGTGGTAGGCACCAAGAATTGTCCCTCTATCATAAAGGCCTCTGCATCTGGGTGCCAATAATCAACCAAGGCATTCAGTAGCCTGGGTTGAGCACGCATAAACGAACACAAAATTTTTTTTACCAACCCACACTGCGTCAGTACGGCCATAATGTTCAGATCTGCAGCCACTGCCTCATTGGCGGCCTCGTGCTCCCTCTCTCTCCACTGAACATACATTCTGCCAAAAACACAAGGCAAAAAAAGGGGAGTTAAGTCTTAATTCAATCAAGATTTCCATCGCGCGGGGGGCACCCGCGGGCTGTCGAGGCGACAGTCGTGGGTACCCGCGCGAAGTTTTAGCTCTGCGCATGGGTACCCACGGGCTGTCCCTGGAAAACTCTCATTTGCCTAGGGCCAACCTCTTGGAGGTCGACGACCACCCCCAAAACCAACTTAAATGCAATAAATTAAGTATTGAATTGCAAGATTATGGAGTTTGTACTTACTTTATCCAAGCAGAAGTCTGTTTCGTCCACTGTAGCTCTCGGAATCACGATCTTTGGCAAAGGGGGTCTTTTGGCTCCAGAGTCAATTTCCCAATCAACAATGGTGATAATGAGCTGCCAGCTTCTATTTATAGACTTTTTGGCCTCTTTTTGTCACTTTTTTGGGCCCTTTTATCAGTTTCTTTATACCAAAAACCATTTTGAGTGGTTTAGGAGTTATATGGGAGGGATTTGATCAGGTATTGGGACAATTTTCATTGAGTTTCAAAAAATAAAAAAAAATATAGTGACGGTCCATAATTTTTTTTTTCAAAAATCAACTTGAGCATATAGGGTAGGATTTCATCCCAACTGTTGCATCTCATTGCCTTTTATTCTTATGATATAGGATCGATCCCATCCGGTTGTGGCACAGAACCATCATATCTTCTCTAGAAGTGTCGCAACTTGGTGGTGGAGCTAACCAAAACATGGATGCCCTAGGTAGGTCCTGGTTGCATTATGGTGTCCATGCCGTTTCTAAACAACATTGTAGGCTCGGGAGTTCGTGTAGTATTTCCTGAATACGAGTTTGAGCCTCATTCACATGGGTCTTTTTCACTCTTTGTTTTACCCCCCGAACTCCCAAAACATAACGGGTCTCCTTTTAAGCCCTTTTCAGACCCTCTAAACATGAAAAGATTGTTGAGCGATCTTGTGACTCTTCACACTTGTTAAACTGAAATTTGAAGTCACGTCTGTCCGGCGGTAGTTTACCCCTTTTTCGGTCCGGATGGTCAACTGTACGAACAAAGGAATACTTTATGGAATGTCCATTCTATAGAAGAGTATCCTCAGGTATAATTTTATTCCTTTTTCGGGTCTGAGGGACTAAATTTACGAAAAAGAAACCCCCCCAGAGTCCATAGTTAAGCTCTTTTCAGACTCCCTAAAATTGAAAAGATCGTCGAGTGACCTTATTCTTTCACACTCGTAAAAATGACCCAGAAGAATATTCCTGATGGAGTCCATAGTTAAGTTTTTTTCAGACTCCTTAAAAGTGAAAAAATAGCTGAGTGATCTTGTCCTTTTCACACTCATTAAAATGGTTTTGAATTGACATCTAATCGGTGCTAGTTTACCCCTTTTTCGAACCGACTAGACTATTGTCGAAAAAGGTACCTCAATGGAGTTTCCTTTTATGCTTTTTCAGACTCTCTAAATATGAAAAATCACCGAGATTCCCTTCTTTGGGCTCGTTCAACTTACATTGAATGACATTACCATTGTGTGTTCTATCAACCACATTTGCATCCTTTACCCCTCAGCCTAGTAACAGTTTGCGTTTGCGTCTTGACACCTTTGGCCACTGGAGGATTTTTCCTGAGTATCATGTCCTAGAACATCAGTCTTGTCATTGTGCCTTGAGATTGTATGTTTTCTATACTCGTTCCTCCCTTGTAACATAATATTCCTTTATTCTTTTTCCAAAATCATCGAAAAGAACAAAAAAATCAAATATACCCCAAAAAGAGGATGGGAAAAGTATTTTCTTTATTGGCAGCATCATGAGTCACCCTTGGATAAATCACATCTGTCTGTTTGATTCATCAGACTATGGGATGTAGTATGACCTTAGGAATCTTTTCTTGTTGTAGAGTTGTGTCCTCCACCGTTTGGTTACTCTTCCAAACATATGGAGAGTTTGCGTTGCCTCCTGCTTCGTAGACTTATGATTAATAGATATGCTGCCTGAGTCTTATCACTGGTCGTGCTATTGTCCAAGGGAAGTTTTTTACTAAGCCTGAGTTGGCCCCTCTGCATTATGTCTCTTGTCCGCATACCCGGCCATCCTGAACGTCCAATAAGGTTTTTGTTCGAAATCACTGAAGCCTTCAGTCCGATCATCAAGATTATCAAGTCCATAACCGACGAGCCGTCGAAGACCTCTGGGTAGTGCAGTCGTACACTCATATTACACTCCTACCCGAGTTTTAGAAGATTTTGAAGTTGTTGCTCGAGCTCTGAAGTACAGCCATCAGGCCAAATCAGCTTCTGGGAGATGGATACTTTATATGTATATCTTTCCGATTTCGAGATGTAGCTCTGCTGTGTATTGTTCACGGCTACTCTTTATAGTTATTTGAAATGGATCTACAGTGTATTTGATTGGTAGCCATGGTTCTATTTTATCCCGATCATGGGTATGCCCACCTCGGTGAAACATTTGTTTTTTTTTTTGCAGACGGCACCTCCGGATTCCTGATTCCTGGGCTCACTCCTTCAGCACATCAGTACAGATTGGTAAAGAATTGGTAATGTATTTCAGCCATCAGATGCTCATCTGACCTCACACATTAGGGGGCATCTGTTATAACCCTAAATTGCACCTCACATGCTTACCTGGCATCAGGCCAACTCATATCCATTCCTTGCCAAAGCCATGCTGAATAAACTCTTGAAAATCCTCTTAAATCATGTAAAACGCACCCTAACCTACTACTGCACGCGTTGGAACACTGGAAGGCCTACTACTGCATGCGTTGGAACGCTGGCTGGCCTACTACAGCCTACGTTTACCTAACAAAGCACAAAAATAGGAAAGTTGTCAATGGGACAAAAAGATTTGGGTCAGTGAACTGAAACTCCCAACCATGCATGGTCGAGATTTCGTCCAAAACCCTAGCTCCTTCTAGCCTATAAAAGGAGGGGTAGGGGTACTATTTGGAAAGAGGAAAAAGATAGCAAAGAAACTCTGCCCAATTGCCGAATCCATTTGTCCCAACCCTTTAGCCTTTCCTCAAGCTTAAGGAGAATTCAAGAAAAGCAGTTGGAGGACAAAGAAGAGGAGGATCCCAGGATCAAGATTGAGGAACGGTGCCCGGTCTCTATCATTATTGTAAGTTGATTCATCTTGATATTAATAAAAGAATACTTTTCCCGTCCCAATGCACGAGTGATATATATATTTTATTGGATTTATGCTTAAATCTCTAACCCGTAGGTAGAAAAATAGCATGCATGCATAGTGTTTTGTCTTGATTGCAGGATTGTCTTTGGAAGGAGCAGCGAAAGCAAGCGGATAAAGCGCAACGGAGGATCTACATCAAACATCGATAGAAAGGGTTAGTAGGTCTTTTCCATGCTTGTGTGTGAAAAAGGGGTTTGAGTATTGGGGTGATAGGTTAAAAGTGTTTTCTTTAAGGTCATGATCTGCGTACAAGTTTAGCCCTAGCTTGTTAGTCCGTAGGGTATTATTTCCCAAAAACAAAAACCGTGTCTCTGGCAGGCAATTACAAAGTTTTAAAACAAAAAGAACTTAGAATCATTTGATTGGATTCACATCACCATGAGATAGAAATGCCTGGCATCCATTCGACTCTATTTGGATAACAGGAGCCATTAAGGATTCGAACAAACTCTGACAAGGGTGACTCAAACTTACTGTTGGTTTAGATGGTAGTGGTAAGAGGGATAAGTCTGAGTGGATACCATGAAAAAAAAATAAGTAGAAAACTTGTGCGATCATAGCATAAACATGAATGTTTCGGTTATGGGGTTTGAACACTCCTGGTAATGAACACTCTGAGTACATCACACTACAAAAACCCTTAACAAGAAATGAGAGGCCTATCTTTTCATTTTGCCAGCCAAAAAAAGTACATGATACAATTTCGGTGCATTAAATCGCCACATCATGTAATGGATATAGTCGGTTTGCAAAGGTAGGAATGGATGTGTTTTTACAAATCATATATGAATTGATATTTGGCATTTGAAGTTGATTTACAAAGGATTCAAATAAATAAGCTTACAGTCCAAATGAAAATCAACATGGGTACTATATCGACATTCGATAAACTCCAAAAGGAAAACCATTTAAGTATAAAATATACAATAGATGTAAGCACAATGAACCTTTGAAACATGTTTTGAATAGGGATATAATGCAGAATTAAGTTTCCATGCTTGATTCATGCTTTTATTCATGAATCAAGCATGCTGACGCAAAATAAAAATAAAACAAGAATAATCAAACATCCTTTTTTATAACCCAATAATCACCCTCAAATATTAATATTTACAAGATGAGGTGAAGGAAGCTATAGGAGATGTCATTTGCCATTCAAAATAGAAAAAACATGTAGGGCTGCCAACAATGGCGACTTACTGGGAGAAGCACTTATCTCTATATAACCAACGAGTTCATGTTAGGACTGATTAGAAGGATTAAAGATCAAAGAACAGCTGAAGGAAATCAAGCATCTCAATCAAATTCCAACATTCATCACACAGTCTAGCTTCAGATGTCTTTCTGTTCAGATGAAATCTGATGACAAATTTTAATTATGAGAGCAACGATATTCAAGCCAATGGCTTCAATACTGTTGACAGGGCCACTACTACTAGTAGGCATCCGTCGCATTGGCGGGGATGTCAATTAACCCACTTTGACACCTCTACTCTGTCCAAGAATTTTCAATTCAAAATTAAGGGCACTTACGATCAATATCAAAATTTATACCTGATAATTTTCTTCAACTTGACATTGCTTCGCTGCCAGCAGGCCTGTTCAGTACCCCATCGAAGTTGTCTTGGCATCATGCATGCATTTACCCACTGCCAGCAAACATGTTCAGTATCTCGACGGGTTTACAGACACTTCCCATAATTCTCTAGAAATTATTTATAATTTGACATAAATTTATTGATCTTCAAAAGAGCGGGGTGATGCTGAAAATTTGGGTTTTCAAAACACTTGATATTTTACAGCCTTTAATTTTTCGCTTGATAACCTCCATTATGATATGAAATTAGTTTTCTGATGAAGCTAATTTTTCAAGGACAGGAAGGCACCCTTGAGTTGTTTTCTGGAAAAACAGGGGCACCGTAAAGAGATTTAATGATGATCCTATCTTCTCATGATCATAAAGTGAAACCAGGAAGACTGTTCTAAACAAGAAGTTTATTTTTCTAGTCTGATTTTTAGCAATTTACAACACTTTACTTTATGATGAGACTGTTACTTTATGATGAGACATTTTGGTTTCCTTCGATGAACTAAATGGTGACACAGACATAAATTTATTCAGAAAATAGTAAAAACAAGCAAAATGGAAAGAACCAAAATAAAAAAACAAAAAGAGAATTAAAACAGAAAAAATATGTACAGAGAGGTGGATCTAGAATCATCACATGAAAAATCTCTTGAGAGACTAAAGAAACTAGAAAAAATCCTCATTAATATGAATGCAGTCCTACTCGTGGCACCTTGGTTCAAGGCTGAATTGATAGTTCAGATTTACTTATCTCTTTACTTTTCATTTAAAATTTTCATGATGATACTGTGTTTTTGAAAATAAATGGTCAATGAAAAGCTGAGAGAAAAGGGTCAAAGAGGAATTCCCTGACAACAATGATATGACGATTCTCTTGGTGCACCCACTTGTGTTGATTAACTGCATTATTACAAAGAGAAACAATGAAAACTAAAACTAAAGGAAAACTATTCCTAAACCTACTCTAAACTACTAAGACAGATGAAAAATGCTAAGTAAAATCGTATTTCCAGTGCATCCACAAGAACATCTTCAATCTTGCAAGGTGTAGAAAGTTGAAAATCAATACATAAGAATGTAGTATTTGTAGATACAAAAGAAATATGTTATGCTTACCTCCTATATATTCTTTTAAAAATAAAGCAAGCACAAACTTACCATTTTTTGAAATTTCTTGATATATGAAACCTCCAAACATTATGCAATGTTGTCATGATATAAGTCATAATGGCATGGAAGAGTGTAAGTAAGTTTGGAAAAATTATCAATATTATGGGGACCTGACATAACCATCAGCCCAGGCTGAAGTACCCCATCCTCTTGACAATTCTCCAAGTGTTCATTAATTTCTTCACATGGAGGATCTAAAGGAAATATGTCATGCTTACTTTCTAGATATTTAGGAAAAAACAAAGTAAGCACAATTTTAGCTTTATTATGAAGATTTTTTAGATACGAATCTTCAAACCATTCTAAGATGCTGTCATAAAAATTAGGATGGAAATTATGACTCTGATGAAATGGATATATCAAAGGGGAACACATCATAAGAGGATTCGTGACATCAATTAGATTATTGGTTTGAATGCTTCCTTTGATGAGATTGATCATTTCAAAATGTGAAGCATAATCATTAAAATTTGAGCTAAGCAAAGAGAGAATATGCAGCGTAGAATGTTTGATCTCCATAAGAGAGAGTTCATTTTCTTTTTCAAAAATAAACAGTGTAAAATCATCTCGCACCATGTAATTGTCCCATGTGATTGATGAAAGTGAAAGAGCGTCAAATCCAACTTTATAAATGTTATGTTTGGAATTAATTTCACCAAATCTTGGCATATCAAAAGGATATGATTGTGGTGGAAAAGAGTAGGATGTTGTGGGTAAAGTGTCAAGTCCATCGGAATCTAAGAAGAGATCAGGATATAAAGAGTAAAAGGAATCAGAAATAAGAACATGAAAATAATCTCTTGAGGTATAATATTTAACAATGGTATTCTCAAGACATTTCTCTTCACTTTGTTTAAAACTTTCACTTTGTTTTGGTGATATATTTTTCAACAGAATATGATTATCTAGATTTTCCTCCCATATGATAGATAATTCCAAAATCTAATGAAAAACATATGATCTTTCATGTTGATAAGGTACGATTTGAGGATGAAGGTTTAAGTTTTCTCCTTCCAATTGCATATCTTCATCTCTAATCAGTTTCATAGGAGTGTTAGAATGTTTAAGATGATTTTCGTCACCTAAGTGTTCTTTAATAACCGAATTTAAATATTGATTAGAGCATGCATTACAAGAATGAGAACATTCACCTTGATCCAGAATCAAATCTTCTTCCAGGATGGTCAAGGACTTAAGATACAGTGATTTTGAGGAAAACCAGTTTGATTATAAGTAAGAACTTTTTCAATAGATAGAATCTCACTTACTTGTTCAAAATTTTCGAATGAATTCCTCTCATCATGCGAACAAAATTCTTCTCCCAATTTAGTGATAGGATTTGTAAGTGCTTCATCATTTTCAATTGAATATGACTAGATGAAAGGGACGCAAGCATCATAGAGGATATTTAATAGAAATGGCATGTCATCAAGAATAAATTTACGAAGAACATGATGGATTCTTGTCAAAAATCCTTCTGAAGATGAATCGCCATTGATTAACAAAGTCTGAAATTCTTAACATAATTGATTGTAATCATAGATTTCAAAAGCATCTAAAAATTCCTCTACCAATTGAAACCAATCAAAAATGTGATACAATGGAAAAGACTCAAACCAATGTTTAATCCGACCCTTAAAAGTAAAAGCGAACAATCTGCATAAAACTTTTAAATCAAAAATCTCATGTTTGATGCATTTGCACTAAAAGTTGTTAAGGTGGTCTTTAGCAGATACATCCCCCCTACCATCAAAGGTGAGTTTGTACAAATGAGAGACTGTCTCGTTGGGAACATCAAGTAGTGAGAAGTGGAAAGCATGTTCCAACACAGTGATTTGGGGAGCCATGGGAAAATTAAATACATTTTAAATAAAACCTCCTACAAGGCCAGCTTGTCAGTGGGCCCTCCTTCTAGCGCCATTTGTTGAAGGGAAAAATTGATCGTCCGTCAACTGGAAGAAAAATTCTGGTCTGGGGTTATGTAAGTAACCCAAGAATTTTGGTATGACTCATTCTAACAGGTTTAATGGCTCCATTAGCCAATCTAAAATCCTAAAAGAAAACAAAAAAAAGAAAGAAATAACTAACTAATTACTAAACACTATATTATATATGTACATATATTTTAATATAACTATTGTAGATGTATTTAGGTAGAAAAAATACAAATCTCACTTATGTACATCATTTACAAATTGAAAGTTTTAATCGAAACTTACGAAATCAATGTTGAAATAGTTTCTTTTGAGAAGCAGATAAAGAAAGCACATTTAAATATTTTTTTGTTTTTTTTATAAAACTAACTAATCTTGAATTGAATAAACTATGAAACACAAATGTGCAGATAGTTAAAAGATAATCTAAACATTCTGGTGTCATTAATATATATATATGATAGACATTAGAAACACAAAGAAGCTAACTTTTTCTCAGCTCGTGAGATGTATCCAAGCCTCTGTATGAATAAAGAACAACCAACTGCAACACCTGCGAGATAAATCTGCAATAGATTTTACACTACAACTGTTTTGAATAAATTCATAACAAGTATTGGCAGCTGATGTTTAATGACAGAGAAAATAACTCAAATGGAACCCTGTGATCTTATGATTGCAAATAATTATAGCAAGACAAATGTGAGTGTAACGTATTGCATTTCATCATTTAACTAAAAAAATCAAAGATAAATCCTATAATTCGAATTGAAGATATGATCACATTATTAATATCTAGAGAAACAAATTATAGATGATCTTTATAACATACTTATCCCACAATAATAAATCCTTGAGTCTGAAGCTACCAGACCTATTAATATACTAGGATTAATGAAGCATGAATGAAAAAACCATTTACAAGAGGCTAAAGCCAAAATGCTATATGTTATTTCATTAAGTCTTGGAATCATTCATCCATCTTCTACTCTAGGCCAATATCCCTTCATTTACAAAATAGAGCGTATTTAAAGAGTTTTCAAAATCTCAACCTCCTATTGTAACACCCTGTTTTCCCCAGTCTGTAAAAATAACTATACTGGCCAAGAACTATGGCAAACCCAAAGATGTAAATAATGTTGAAGGACTGTTGGGAGGGGCATGTGATGAAAAGAGACCACGATGGTTGAGGAAAGGTGGTGGAAGGCACCTAGAATGGTGGCATTAACGTCCACCAAAACCAATACCGTATTTGGTCTTCACTGGCCCGAAGATCAAGAGTGTCTCGCTGGCCCGGAAATGAATTACTCGCCAGGTTGGTAGGTGAAGAGGCTCCTCATGAGTTAATGAGGGATGGGGGGGTGAAATTCCCATCCATGGAAGCCTCAGACTTGACCACCGCGGGGAATTTTATGCCACACACAACCTCGCCGAAAAATAAAAGCTAGGAAAGAGGTGTGGAAGGGGGACAGACGCGACAGAGATCGCAAGAGGGGAGAAATCAGAAGGACTCTGGAAAAATATACAGAGTGAATGATGAGAAGAGAAGAAGGAGAGTAACCTTCATTCTCAACTTCTGACGAACAGAGACTGAGTCTCACATCATCATGGTCTAGCTCGAGGGCGGCTAGTGTTAAATTCGTTCAGAGTCGTTGAGCCTACGGTTGGGTGGAAACGAGCACCCTCCCAGTAGTTGCATCACACCTGGTCTTTTTCTGATAAGTGTTTTATATCTTTTACCTTGAATTGAATAGCCTAAAATGTATGCTCATGGTTTGTAATATTATAGATGATTTCTGTGTAGAAATGTCTGTATGGTGTTTTGATCGGGAATGGTGGTTGCATGCTTATATTGGAATGACCACATGCGGCTT
>ML797326.1:74433-86958 GCA_009831015.1 Picea engelmannii | reverse complement strand
TATATAGGTTTCAAAGTTTCGACTCCCAGGAAACCTAGGTGCGAGGCCTCCTGTTGTCGCATGCCCCAAAATTCTGGTATGCGAAATCCCGAAGGGTAGAGTACCAGGGATTAATCCGATTTGTTGTTAATCTCGAGCGGTTAAACCCGTTTTGGGTTTTGGCCCTTCGAAAGACAAGAGAGTATGGGGGAATGCTTGCATCATGACTCCCCGGATCGCGATAGTGGAAGTTCCCTCTCAGTAAAGGCGGTGGTCATAACCAGGGTCATATGAGGGACTTTAAAAGGTAAGAAAGACAAAATTTTCTAACCCTGGGGTGGGTGTGTTAAAAATTGGTATTAGAGAAAGGTTACAGCACTTGGCATGTTTGGGCTCATGAACGGGTTGTGCAGAGACTCCATTCAGAGTACTGTCAAAAGGAGTAACTCCTTATCTTGACCCCCTCAATTAAAAGTCAAAGTTAAGAATGAAAACTCCTATTGTGTGTGTGCATGAGAAATATATGAATTATGTACTAGTTATAAATGAATATAAACATTAACTAACAACCAATGTTTTTCCTTTTTGCACGCAAGCGGAAGATCAACAGTGGGAAATTGTAGACGTGTAGAATGGTGACTCACCAAGAGGTGGGGGAAGGCTCCTACAATAGAGACAAATAGTCTGATGAAAGGAGGATGGTAGGGACCCCCTAGATCTAGCCGAGACTATGAGGAGCCTCATGGTCGAATTACAAAGCTACAAGGCTGACAATGAGAGGATGATGAAAGAAGAAGAGAAGCAAACAAAAATTAATGCAGTTTTACTGTAGAGCTTATCCGAACTACAAAGACAAATGCAACATGAGCCTGAGGTACAGAAACATGGTCATATTAGTGGCCACACTAAGAGGATCATGTCAAAAAAGGTCCATCCCAGAGGTAAAGGACAAGCGGCGGACGATTCCTCTGGGAAGGAAGCCGACGGTTCGGAGGGCTCTTCTAGCAGCATAACTAGTGCTTATTCCCGAAAAAGATAGAAGAAGCGAAACATTTCGAAGGGTCATAAATTCAAAGAATTCAGGAAGGCCAAACCACCCTCCTTTGACAGTGAAATAAAGAAGGGAGAGGAAGAAGAGGCCTGGCTACTTGGACTAAAGAAGTATTTCAGAGTCCATGACTTCTTAGAAAATTTGAAGGCCTGAGTGGCCACCTTCAACTTGAACGGAAAGGCTTTCATTTGGTAGGAAGAAGTTAAGAATGTGAAAGGGGTTCACGAAGAGGACCTGTCTTGGGAACGGTTTGAGAAATACTTCCAGAAGAAGTATCTGTCGAAAAAATATTTCGACGAAAAGACTAAAGAATTTTATGAACTCAAACTAGGGAAACTCACTATAGAGGAATATGTCAGCAGATTCCTCGAGTTGCTAAGGTATGTACCTTATATAAAAGAAAAAAAGGCAAAGGTGCAATGTTTCATCAGCGGACTACCTAAGGACTATCAGAATAGAATTGAATTTGATGAGACAAAGACCCTAGAAGGCACTATCCGAAAAGAAAGATATTGTCATGAAAAGTTTGGACATCAGACAGAACCTCGCGAAGGCTGGAAACCGAAGAATAATTTGGGATTTCAGAGAAAGGGGATTAAATCCCCAAGATTTAAGAACAATAAGAAGAACTCAAGGATGATCTTCCCAGCCCAGAGTGTACACCAGTAGAACTTTCCCTCCTTGAGTGGAAATAAAACTTTTGGATCTGTACCAGTGAAGGTTGATAACCCAAAGAGAGAACCTTTGAAATGTTGGGGTTGTGGAGAAGAACATCTACTGAGAGACTATCCACACCGAAAACAGAATAGTCAGAGAATTTACAACATCTAGGAAGCTACCACCATCAATGATGTGGCCAGGAGTGTGCCACAAATTTATGCAGCCTTGGATAATAACCAAACTGACCACCAAGCTTCAGTGGTGGAAATAGAAGGTATGATTTCCAACCATCTAGTGTCTATTCTGATTGACCCTGGTTCAAACTTGAGTTATATAGCCCCTAAGACTATTGATAAGTGTAAACTACAGCCACATAAACCTACAAAGCCATGGTTGGTACAGTTATCCACTGGCACCAAAAGAAGGGTAGCAGAGGTCATACCATCCTGCCAATTAATGTTGGGTGGATTTCCCACCCAAGCAACCCTTAACATATTACCCCTGGGATCGTATGATATGTTGATTGGTATGGACTTGCTAGCCACCCATAAAGCCAGATTGGAATGTTACCATAAAACCTTAGAATGTGTAAGTAAATAAGGAAAAAGGATAACCCTTCAAGGGATCCAAAAACCTGTCTCGGTGAGACAAATATCAGCTCTACAAATGAGAAGGTATTGCCGAAAAGGAAGTCCCCTATATGAAATACAGGTGTTGAAAACAATTGAAGGCAACAAACCAAGTCTCAAAGACCACCCTACCCTGAGAGAATATAGAGATGTATTTCTGGAAGAGGTACTGAATCTACCTCCGAGAAGGGACACTGACTTCTCAATAGAACTTGCACCAGGAGCGGTGCCAGTGTCTAGGACACCCTACCGGATGAGCACACCTGAACTAGTTGAACTTAAATTGCAATTGAGAGAAATGATGGATAAGGGCTATATCTGGCCCAACGTGTCTCCATGGGGAGCACCCATCCTATTTGTGAAAAAGAAGGACAGTACCTTTAGGTTGTGTATAGATTATTGACAACTCAATAAGATAACAATAAAGAACATGTACCCCTTGCCCAGGATCGATGACCTGTTCGATCAATTGGGGGGTGCATCTATTTTCTCAAATATTGACTTGAGGTCGGGATACCATCAAGTCCGAATCAAGGGTGAAGACATCCATAAAACTTCCTTCCGGACGAGGTATGGTCACTATGTGTTTGTGGTAGTGCCATTTGGGTTAACCAATGCCCCTGCCACTTTCATGTGCTTGATGAACAATGTACTCAGCAAATTCCTTGACAAATTTGTGCTGGTTTTTATTGACGATATATTAATTTACTCCAAGAATGGAGAAGAGTATGAAGAGCATCTTAGGCTTGTGCTGCAAGTGCTAAGAGAACATCATCTCTATGCCAAGTTCAGCGAATGTGAATTCTTCCATAAGCAAATACATTACTTAGGTCATGTCCTATCTGAAGAAGGAGTAGCAGTAGACCCTGGCAAAATCAGGTCTATCATGGAATGGACTACCCCAAAGGACGTTTCAGATATCAGTTCCTTTATGGGATTAGCAGGATACTATAGGAGATTTATAAAAGGATTCTCCAAGATTGGTTGTCCAATCACTGCCCTCCAGAAAAATGGGACAAAATTCACATGGACACAAAAATGTGAAGAAAGATTTTGAACCCTGAAACATCTACTGACCCATGCACCCATGTTGAATATCACCGATCCTGAAGCTGACTTCCTTGTGTGCACAGATGCCTATAAGGAAGGGCTCGAAGGAGTCCTTATGCAAGGAGGAAGTGTGGTCTGCTATTAATCCCGAAAATTGAATGAGCACGAAGTCAACTATTTGACCCATGATCTAGAGCGGGCTGCCATAGTGCACACCTTGAAAATGTGGAGGCATTACCTTAGGGGAAGAAAATTTGTACTTATGACAGACCACTGTGGATTGTGATATCTATTTGACCAACCAAAGCTCAATGCCAGAAAAGCAAGGTGGATGGCCCTCCTCACCGAGTTCGATTTTGAAATCAAACATATTAAGGGAAAGGAAAGTAGGGTGGTTGATGCCCTTAGCAGAAGCATGAAAAAAATTCACCTGGCTGTGGTGAGCACCTGCAAGATGGATGTCAAGGAAAGAGTCAGAATTTCACAAGAGACAGACACATTCTTCTAGACCGTGTCTGTTAGCGACCAAAAACGCACCGACGTTTTTGAAAGAAGGATGCCTAATATTGTAGGGAAAATTTTGATAGCTTCCCGAGCTCCAAATGCATATCTGAAAGCACCGTTGGAAATTTCAGGATTTTTAGATGTCGATGGACTATTTAAACATGCAAAATGGACTCTCCATGACTGATAAATTTGATTTTTAAAAACTCCGCGCTTTCACCAGCGCAGAAGGCAGAATTTTAACTAGTTAGCTGTTGAAAGCTGCGCCTTTCAACAGCTAAGGAGTAGATTTTCGGGTAAGTTAGCTGTTGAAAGCCTGTCATGGCTAGAATAGCCAAATTTTCACCCTGATCAGGATTTTTTGGGTTAGAATGGTTTGAAAAGGTTTCAAATAGATAGGTGGTGAATTATCAAGTCAAAATCTGAAGGCCATTCTTGGGGATGAAAGTCAAAAGGGAATTTTTTGACCAGATTTGGTCATTTTCAAGAGCAAAATGATAGGGATTTTTGGCACACATCATCATATTCGAATTCCATATTTGGAGGATCAGATTAAACAGCCTTGGAAGGCTAAGCTACACTTCATCAACTTTCAACCAATGTTTGAAGACCAAAAGATAGAGGTTGACCTCATCTTGAGGATCTCTCCTTATCTTTTGTAAATCAGTTTTGACTTTCTATTTTTAGAATATTAGATCCATTGTTTTAGGATCTGAAACTGATTGTAAAAGGATATAAAGACAAAGACATTTGGAGCACTTGGGGGTTCAATATTGGATACATTTGGCCTATGTAATTAGACTCTTCTTTTGATATGAATCACAGTTTTCTTTTGCTACTAATATCAGATTTTCTCATGTGTTTCATTGCTCTATAATTCAATTCAATTTAGCTTAGCTATTAAGAACTGTCATCTTCTTATTTGGCTCATGAATTTGAATTGAATGAACTCTTACTATCTTGTATGACCCTTCATGTTAATGTACTTGGTTATCTAGAATAGTGTTCTTCATACCCCATTCCAAATTACTACATCTGATTATTGGTTTCTAAAAGCACTCGCTCATTCGAATGCATGATAAGTTGTTCTTCTCATTAGCCATCCTCGGTTATCCCATTGATCCACACACATTGATTATTGATTTCTTAAGTTACCAAGCATCCTTAGCCTACAACCCTAAGGAGTTTCTTGGAGTGATAACAGTGTCCTCGTACCTACAGCAAGAACCCACAGGGATAAAGTATGGAGGCTACCAGATGATGGAAGGAGGTCTGCTCACTTACAAAAACAGATTGTATATTCCAGATTGTGACGACTTGAAGAGGTTCATAATGGATGAACTGCACAAAATACCCTTTACTGGCCATCCAAGATACCAGAAGATGATCACAGCCACCAGGAAACAATTCTATTGGCCTAGACTGAAGAAAGACATAGATGAGTACCTAGCCAAATGAATAGAATGCCAATAGGTAAAAGAAGAACACTGACACCCAACAAGTCCTCTATGGTAGGCCGTGAAACAATCCTATCAGTTGGAGTAATCCCATAAACAAAATTTCTTTTGGACCCAACATGTTGAAAGAAATGGAACAACAAGTGACTCAGATAAAACAAAACTTGAAGGTCGCTCAAAACTGACAAAAAAGCTACACCAACCAAAAGAGAACTCCAAGAGAGTTCAAGACGAGAGACCATGTATATCTCAAAGTTAGGCCCAGGAAGAGTTCCCTGAAAATGGGAGCTTGTGCCAAGTTGGCACCTCGGTATTGTGGACCCTTTGAGGTCCTAGATAGAGTGGGACCTGTAGCCTATAGGATAGCACTTCCTCCCACAGTAAAAGAACATAATTTTTTCCATGTTTTATTATTGAAGAAATATGTACATGATTCTAATCATATAATTGACTGGCCTGTATTCCAGGTGGAGCCGGAGGGAGAATTCCTACCAGAACCTCAATGCATACTGGATAGAAAGGAAACCCCACTCTAGAACTGAACCATTGCACAGGTCAAGGTGCAGTGGAGACATTTTGGCCCAGATGAGGCTACATGGGAAATGGAGGATGCCATGAAACAGGCATATCCGATTTTGTTTACCTCTGTACTTACATGTCATATTGATATATAGAACATCGAGGATGATGTTCCTTTAAGGGGGAGGGAATTGTAACACCCTGTTTCCCCCAGTCTGTAAAAATAACTATACTGGACAAGAACTATGGCAAACCCAAAGATGTAAATAATGTTATGAATATATGTTGAAGGACTGTTGGGAGGGCGATGTGCTAAAAAGAGACCACGATGGCTGATGAAAGGTGGTGGAAGGCACCTAAAATGGTGGCGTTAACTTCCATTGAAACCAATACTGTATTTGGTCTTCACTGGCCCGAAGATCAAGAGCAGCTCGTTGGCCCTGAAATGAATTACTCGCCAGGTTGGTAGGTGAAGAGGCTCCTCATGAGTTAATGAGGGATGGAGGGGGGGGGGTGAACTGCCCATCTATGGAAGCCTCAGACCTGACCACTGCGGGGAAGTTCGTGACACATGCAACCTTGCCTGAAAAGAAAAGGCAGGAAAGAGGTGTGGAAGGGGGACAGATGCGACAAAGATCGCAAGAGAGGAGAAATCAGAAGGAGTCTAGAAAAATATACAGAGTGAATGATGAGTAGAGAAGAAGGAGAGTAACCTTCATTCTCGACTTCTGACGAATAGAGACTCAGTCTCACAACATCGTGGTCTAGCTCGGGGGTGGCTACTAGTAAATCCATTCGGAGTCATTGAGCCTACGGTTGGGTGGAAACAAGGACCCTCCCAGCAGTTGCATCACACCTGGTGTTTTTCTGATAAGTGTTTTATATCTTGTACCTTGAATTGAATACCCTAAAATGTATGCTCATGGTTTGTAATATTATAGATGATTTCTATGTAGAAATTTCTGTATGGTGTTTTGATCAGGAATGGTGGTTGCATGCTTATACTGGAATGACCACATGCGACTTACGTATATATATATATATATATATATATATATATATATATATATATATATTGAACAAGCCCGCCCTTAGGAGATTGGTCCCTTCATTTGTCTTACATGATGCCTTGAATAGATTTTTCCCACAAAGGAACCCTTTTAGGATCGCTCCCTTACTTTCCAAAAGACCTTTCAATCTAGTCTTCAAACTTGGTGAAATTTGCTTGAGGACGAGAAGGAGGATTTTATAGTTTGAGTCTTAAAACCCTGCACGAGAGAGAATGGTCCTCTTAGACTTTGACATTTCAGCATTTCAGTACCCAGAATATCCAAGGGCGAGTTCCCTTGTACTCGCAAGTCCCGAAACCATGACTTGCAAAGTCTCAAAAAAATATAGTGTGACTTTTCAGCATTTCGGTACCCGGAATACCCAAGGGCGAGTTCCCTTTTACTCGCAAGTCCCAAAACCCCAACTTGCGAAGTCCTGAAGTAATAGAGTGTGAATTTTCAGCATTTCGGTACCCGGAATACCCAAGGGCGAGTTCCCTTGTACTCGCAAGTCCCGAAACCCTGACTTGCGAAGTCCCGAAATAATAGAGTGTGACTTTTCGGGATTTCGGTACTCAGAATACCCAAGGGTGAGTTCTGTTGTACTCGCAAGTCCTGAAACCTCGAATTGAGAAGTCCTGAAATAATAGAGTGTGACTTTTCGGCATTTCGGTACTCGTAATACCCAAGGGTGAGTTCCCTTGTACTTGCAAGTCCCGAAACCCCAACTTGCGAAGTCCTGAAATAATAGAGTGTGACTTTTCAGCATTTCTGTACCCAGAATACCCAAGGGCGAGTTCCCTTGTACTCGCAAGTCCCAAAACCCCGATAGGAGAAATCGCGAAATGGCTTAGCATGTATAGACTTGGTGCTTTGGTATTTCGGTACTTAGGATTCCCATGGTTCAGTTTTTCTGTGTCGTGATCAGACGCGAAATCCTGACAGATGAAACCTCGATAAGGTTTTTCATGTTTAGATTTTGGTGCTTCGAAGTTTCGGCTCCCGGGGAAACCTAGGTGCGAGACCTCCTATCTGTGCACATCGTGAAACATCGAATCGAGAAATCCCGACTTGCGAAACCCTGAAATAATAACAGCGCCAATGAGATACAGTGTTTCGATGTTTTGGCACCCAGGATGCCTAGGGGCAAGTTCTCTTGTGCTCGCATATCTTGAAAACCTAGTTTGAGAACTCTCGAAATAGACTGAGCGATATATATATATATATGTGTGTGTGTGTGTGTGTGTGTGTGTGTGTGTGTGTGTGTGTGTGTGTGTGTAGGTTTCGGAGTTTTGGCTCCCGGGAAACCTAAGTGCAAGACCTCCTGTCGTCGCATATCCCAAAAACCCGGTTTGCGAACTCCTAAAATAGACTGAGTGATATATGTATGTATATATATATATATATATATATATATGCAGGTTTCAGAGTTTCGGCTCCCGGGAAATCTAGGTGTGAGGCCTCCTGTCATCGCATGCCTCGAAATTCCGATATGAGAAATCAAGAAGGGTAGAGTACCAGGGCTTAATCCGAGTTGTTGATAATCTCGATAAGTGGTTAAACCCGTTTTGGGTTTTGGCCCTTCGAAAGACAAGAGACTACGGGGGAATGCTTGCATGACGACTCCTCAAATCGCGATAGTAGAAGTGCCCTCTCGATAAGGGCGGTGGGCATAACCATGGTCATATGAGGGACTTTAAAAGGTAAGAAAGACAAAATTTTCTAACCCCGGGGTGGGTGTGTTACACCTATCTTCTAAGATAATATCAGATCCCATAAAATCAGATTGCTTTACAAAAATAGGATAACCAAGAAACACTCTTGTAGGAGTTCTTCTTATCAAAATTAATCACATAATGACATAGTTTTATCAAAACAGAAAGGAAATTAATAAACTATGCAATGAAGGATCCACGATTTCGTCTTCTTGAATATCATCATAATTGTTATTTCCCTGAAAAATTAAAAAACAAAATTGATTTTAGATAATAATTCAAACTAATATTTACAAACAGATAAGCTATAGGATTCTATGGCTAGTCTAAAATAAAAAATCAAAAAATAAAATCTATCTATTTTTAAAATAGAATCAAATCAAAAACAAAAATAGCTATTTACTATCTCTACAATTTGACCAACAGGCACCTGATAAAACCGAATCTATGATGTCAAAATTCGTTGAGTTTTTAATGATCAAATTATTAGGCTGCTTAATCCGCTTGTTTGTAAAGTTCTAGTTTGAAATAATATGTCCCTTATGTTTATGATTTTTCTTGAAAGTTGGTCTATTTAGCACACCTTGGGTCAGATCAATAGTAGAAACAGGAGAAAACCTCTCCTTTAACACATCTATAACCTCCTCTAACGATTTTCTGGGCACGAAATTATATGATGACCTTTTTCCCAAAGGGTTCTGCATAGAAATAGAGTTTCGTTTTGTGGTTGCATGGTATTCATGTGGATCATCACACATGTATTTTATAGTAGGTTTTAGACTCTATCTATGATAGAACTCAATCGTTTTCTACAGATCCTCAAATCCACAGAGAGAAAAGGGGAAACAAAAATCTCAGTTGTAATAAATTTTCTGAAACAATGTTGTGCAAAAAATGAAACATACCTATGAAATAGATTCATTTCTGAATAATTTTCCCTTCATGAAGGTAAATGGGCCCATTTCAGAAATGGGTTTTCAAGGGTTTGATATAACTCGTAATGGTTTTCTTAGAAATGATCCTGCAAAAATGTGTCTCTCGCAGGAAATTACAGGTTTTAAAAATAAAAAGAACTCATAATCATTTGATTGGATTCACATCACCATGAGATAGCAATGCCTGGAATCCATTCAGCTCTATTCGGACAATAGGATCCCTTAATGATTCGAACTGACTATGACAAGGGTGACTCGAACTTACTGTGGGTTTAGATAGTAGTGGTAAGAGGGATAAGTCTGAGTGGATACCATGAAAACAAAATAAGTAGAAAACCTGTGCGATCATAGCATACACATGAAGGTCTCGGTTATGGGTTTGAACACTCCTGGTAATGAACGCTCTGAGTACATCACACTACACAAACCCTTAACTCAAAATGAGAGGCCTAGCTTTTCATTCTACCAGCCAAAACAAAGCACAGGATACGATTTCGGTGCATTTAATCGCCACATCATGTAATGGATATAGTCGGTTTGCAAAGGTAGGAATGGATATGTTTTTACAAATCATATGTGAATCGATATTTGGCATTTGAATTTGATTTACAAAGGATTCAAATAAATAAGCTTACAGTCGAAATGAAAATCAATATGGGTACTATATCAACATTCGATAAACTCCAAAAGGAAAACCATTTAAGTATGAAATATACAATAGATGTAAGCACAATGAACCTTTGAAACATGTTTTGAATAGGGATATAATGTGAAATTAAGTTTCCATGCTTGATTCATGCTTACAGTCATGAATCAAGCATGCAGATGCAAAATAAAAATAAAACAAGAATAATCAAACATCCTTTTTTATAACCCAATAATCACCCTCAAATAGTAATATTTACAAGATGAGGTGAAGGCAGCTACAGGAAGTGTCACTTGTCATTCAAAATAGAAAAAACATGTAGGTCTGCCAACAATGGGGACTTACTAGGAGAAGAAGTTATCTCTACATCACCAACGAGTTCATGTTAGGGCTGATTAGAAGGATTAAAGATCAAAGAACAGTTGAAGGAAATCAAGCATCTCAATCAAATTCCAACAATCATCACACAGTCCAGCTTCATATGTCTTTCTGTTCAGATGAAATCCGGTGACAAATTTTTAACTATGAGAGCAATGATATTCAAGAAAATGGCTCCAATACTGTTGACAGGGCCACTCCTGCTAGTAGGCATCCATAGCCTCGGTAGGGATGTCAATTAACTCACTCTGACGCCTCTACCCTGTCCAAGAAGTTTCAATTCAAAATGAAGGGAACTTACAATCAATATCAAAATTTATACCTGATAATTTTCTTCAACCTGACATTGCTTTGCTGCTAGCATGCTTGTTCAGTACCTCTACGAAGTTTTCTTGGCATCATCCATGCATTTACCTGCTGCCAGTAGACATGTTCATTATCTCGGCGGGTTTACAGACACTTCCCACAACTCTCTATAAATTATTTATAATTTGACACAAATTTAATGACCTTCAAAAGAGCGGGGTAATGTTGAAAACTTCGGTTTTCATAACACTTGATATTTTACAGCCTTTAATTTTTTGCTTGATAACCTCCATTATGATCTGAAATTAGTTTTTTTATGAAACTGTTTTTTCGAGGACAGGAATGCATCCTTGAGTTGTTTTCTTTAAAAACAGGGACATCGTAAAGAGACTTACAGATGATCGTATCTTCTCATGATCATAAAGTGAAACCAGGAAGATTGTTCTGAACAGGAAGTTTCTTTTTCTAGTCTGAGTTTTAGCAATTTACAACACTGATACTTTGAAATGACCTTGACTGTTACTTTATGATGAGACATTAGGGTTTCCTTTCATGAACTAAATGGTGATACAGACATAAATATATTTAGAAAATAGTAAAAACAAGCAAAATCAAAAGAACCAAAATCAAAAAACAAAAAGACAATTAAAACAGAAAAAATATGTAGAGAGAGGTGGATGTGGAATCATCACGCAAAAAATCTCTTGAGAGACTAAAGAAAATAGAAAAAATCCTCATTAATATGAATGCAGTCCTACTCGTGGCACCTTGGTTCAGGGATGAATTGATAGTTCAGACTTACTTATCTCTTTACTTTTCATTTAAAATTTTCATGTTGATAATGTGTTTTTGAAAAGAAATGGTCAACGAAAAGCTGAGAGAAAAGGGTGAAAGTGGACTTCCCTGACAACAATGATATGGTAGTTCTCTTGGTGCACCCACTTGTGTTCATTAACTGCATTATTACAAAGAGAAACAATGAGAACTAAAACTAAAGGAAAATTATTCCTAAACCTACTCTAAACTACTAAGACAGATGAAAAACGCTAAGTAAAATCATATTTCCAGTGCATCCACAAGAACATCTTCAATATTGCAAGGTGTAGAAAGTCAAAAAACAGAACATAAGAATGAAGTATTTGTAGATACAAAAGAAATATGTTATGCTTACCTCCTATATATTCTTTTAAAAACAAAGCAAGCACAACCTTACCAATTTTTTAAAATTTCTTGATGTATGAAACCTCCAACCATTTTGCAGTCTTGTCATTGTATAAGTCATAATGGCATGTAAGAGTGTAAGTAAGTTTGGAAAACTTATCAATATTATGGGGACTTGACATAACCATCAACCAAGGCAGTGCCCCATCCTCCTGACAATTCTCCAAGTGTTCATTAATTTCTTCACATGGAGGATCTAAAGGAAATATGTCATGCTTACTTTTTAGATATTTAGGAAAAAACAAAGTAAGCACAATTTTAGCTTTATTGTGAAGATTTTTTAGATATGAATCTTCAAGCCATTCTAAGATCCTGTCATAAAAATTAGGATGGAAATTATGACTATGATGAAATGGATATATCAAAGGGGAACACATCATAAGAGGATTCAGGACATCAATTAGATTATTGGTTCGAATGCTTTCT
>ML797326.1:26990-63840 GCA_009831015.1 Picea engelmannii | reverse complement strand
TCATCATGTATCAATGACAACTCATTGATCCATCTCCATCTATGCATTCTCATCAAGGACAATACATATTATATTACATCAATCATCAATCAATCAATCCTTTGACATCAATCAATCACTTGACATCAATCAATCAAACCATTTGCATCAATGAAAACATGATCCAACAATAGATTCTTCAACATAATATGATCATCTAGATTTGCCTCATGTATGATAGATAATTCCAAACTTTCATGAAAAAAATCTGATATGTCATGTTGATAAGGTACAATTTGAGGATGAAGGTTTAAGGTTTCTCCTTCCAATTGCATATCTTCATCTCTAATCAGTTTCATAGGAGTGTTAGAATGTTTAAGATGATTTTCGTCACCTAAGTGTTCTTCAATAACTGAATTTAAATATTGATTAGAGCATGCGTTACAAGAATGAGGACATTCACCTTGACCCATAATCAAATCTTCTTCCATGATGGTTGATGACTGAAAATACAATTATTCTGAGGAAAAACCAGTTTGATTATCAGTAAGAACTTTTTCGATAGATAAAATCTCACTTACTTGTTCAAACTTTTCGGATGAATTCCTCTCATCATGCGAACAAAATTCTTCTCGCAATTTAGTGATAGGATTTGTAACTTCTTCATCATTTGCGATTGAATATGACTGGATGAAAGGGAAGCAAGCATCATAGCGAATATTTAATACAAATGACATGTCATCAAGATTAAATTTACAAAGAACATGATGGATTGTTGTCGAAAACCCTTCTGAAGATGAATCGCCATTAATTAGCAAAGTCTAAAATTCTTCACATAATTGATTATAATCATAGATTTCAAAAGAATCTAAAAATTCCTCTACAAATTGAAACGAACGAAAAATGTGATACACTGGAAAAGACTCAAACCAATGTTTAATCTGACCCATAAAAGTAAAAGCGAACAATTTGCATAAAAAATTTAAATCAGAAATGTCATGTTTGATGCATTTGCACCCAAACTTGTTAAGGTGGTCTTTAGCAGATACATCCCTCCTACCATCAAAGGTGAGTTTGGACAAGCAAGAGACTATCTCATTGGGAACATTAGGTAATGAGAAGTTGAAAGCATGTTCCAACACAGTGATTTGGGGAGCCATGGGGAAATTAAATCCATTTGAAATAAAATCTCCTACAAGCCCATCTTGTCAGTTGACTCTCCTTCTAGCACCATTTGTTGACAGACGAAATTGACCATCCTTCAACTGGAAGAACAAGTCCGGTCAGGGGTTGTCTAAGTAACCCAAGCCGTTTTGTATGACTTGTTCTAATGGGTTTAATGGCTCCGTTAGCCAATCTAAAATCCTAAAAGAAAATAAAGAAAAGAAAGAAATAACTAACTAATTACTAAACACTATATTATATATGTACATATATTCTAATATAACTATTGTAGGTGTATTTAATCAGAAAAACTACAAATCTCACTTATGTGCATCATTTACAAATTGCAAGTTTTAATCGAAACTTATGAAATCAATGTTGAAATAGTTTCTTTTGAGAAGAAGATAAAGAAAGCACATTTAAATATTTTTTTGTTTTCTTTTATAAAACTAACTAATATTGAATTGAATAAACTATGAAACATAGATGTGAATATAGTCAAAAGCTAATCTAAACATTCTAGTTTCATTAATATATAAATGACAAAAATTAGAAACACAAAGAAGATAACCTGTTCTCAGTTCCTGATATGTATCCAAGCCTATGTATGAATGAGGAACATCCAACTGCAACGCCTACGAGATAAATCTGCAATAGATTTTACACTACGACTGTTTTGAATAAATTCATAACAAGTATTGGCGGCTGATGTTTTATGACAGAGAAAATAACAAAAATGGAACCCCGTGATCTTATGATTGCAAATAATTACAACAAGACAAATCTAAGTGTAACGTATTTCATTTCATCATTCAACTAAAAAAATCAAAGATAAATCCTATCATTCGAATTGAAGATATGATCACAGTATTAATATCTAGAGCAACAAATTGTAGACAATCTTTATAACATACTTATCCCACACATAATAGGTCCTTGAGTCTAAAGCTACCAGACCTCTTAATATACCAGGATTAATGAAACATGAAGGAAAACACCATTTACAAGAGGCTAAAGTCAAAATGCTATATGTTGTTTCATTAAGTCTTGGAATCATTCATCCATCTTCTGCTCCAGGCCAAGATCCCTTCATTTACAAAATAGAGAGTATTTAAAGAGTTTTCGAAATCTGAACCTCCTATCTTCTAAGATAAGATCAGATCCCATAAAATCGGATTGCTTTACAAAAATAGGGTAACCAAGAAACACTCTTGTAGGAGTTCTTCTTATCAAAATTAATCACATAACGACATAGTTTTATCAAAACATAAAGGAAATTAATAAACTATGCAACGAAGTATCCATGATTTCTTCTCCTTAAATATCATCATAACTGTTATTTCCCTGAAAAATTAAAAAACAAAATTGATTTTAGATAATAATTCAAACTAATATTTACAAATAGATAAGCTACACGATTCTATGGCTAGTCTGAAATAAAAAATCAAAAAATAAAATCTATCTATTTTTAAAACATAATCAAATCAAAAACAAAAACAACTATTTACTATCTCTGGAATTTGACCAAGAGGCACCTGATAAAACCGAATCTATGATGTTGAAATTCGTTGAGTTTTTAGTGATCAAATTATTAGGCTGCTTAATCCTCTTGTTTGTAAAATTCTAGTTTGAAATACTTTGTCCCTTATGTTTACGATTTTTCTTGACAGACGATCTATTTAGAAAACCCTGGGTTAGATCAACAGTAGGAATAGGAGCAAACCTCTCCTTCAACACATCTATAACCTCCTCTAACAATTTTCTGGGAACAAAATTATATCATGACCTTTTGCCCAAAGGGTTCTGCATAGCAACAGATTTTCATTTTTTGGTTGCATGGTATTCATGTGGAACATCACACATGTCTTTTCTAGCAAGTTTTAGCCTCTGTCTATGATATAAATCAATCATTTTCTACAGATCTTCAAATCCACAGAGAGGAAAGGGGAAAAACAAAACTCAGACGTAATAATTTTTCTGAAAAAATGTTGTCCAAAAAATGAAACGTACCTCTGAAATGGGTTTGTTTCTGAAGAATATTCCCTTGATGAAGGTAAATGGGCCCATTTCCAAAATGGGTTTTCAAGGGTTTGATCTAATTCGTAATAGTTTTCTTAGAAATGCTCCTGTAAAAACGTGTCTCTGGCAGGCAATTACGGGTTTTTAAAACAAAAAGAACTCAGAATCATTTGATTGGATTCACATCACCATGAGATAGCAATGCCTGGAAGTCATTCAGCTCTATTCAGACAATAGGAGCCATTAAGGATTCGAACAGACTATGACGAGGGTGACTTGAACTTACTGTGGGTTTAGATGGTAGTGGTAAGAGGGATAAGTTTGAGTGGATACCATGAAAACAAAATAAGCAGAAAACCCGTGCGATCATAGCATACACATGAAGGTCTTGGTTATGGGGTTTGAACACTCCTAGTAATGAACGCTCTGAGTACATTAAACTACACAAACCCTTAACTCAAAATGAGAGGCCTGTATTTTCATTTTGCTAGCCAAAACAAAGTACATGTTACGATTTTGGTGCATTTAATCCCCACATCATGTAATGGATATAGTCGGTTTGCAAAGATAGGAATGGATATGTTTTTATAAATCATATGTGAATCAATATTTGGAATTTGAAGTTGATTTACAAAGGATTCAAATAAATAATCTTATATTCCAAATGCAAATCAATATGGGTACTATATCGACATTCGTTAAAATCCAAAAGGAAAACCATTTAAGTATGAAATATACAATAGATGTAAGAACAATGAACCTTTGAAACATGTTTTGAATAGGGATATAATGTGAAATTAAGTTTCCATGCTTGATTCATTCTTTCAGTCATGAATCAAGCATGAAGACGCAAAATAAAAATAAAACAAGAATAAACAAACATCCTTTTTTATAACCCAATAATCACCCTCAAATAGTAATATTTATAGGATGAGGTGAAGGCAACTACAAGAGGTGTCATTTTTCATTCAAAATAGCAAAAACATGTAGGGATTCCAACAATAATCTAATCTCATTACTTAGATTTTACTCCTCCAACTGGTTATTCTTCCAGTCCCTATTGAGATTTTGTTGATGCCTCCAGCATCACGAAGCTTTATCATCAAGTCAATGTTTCCTGAGTTATCCATATGTCACATGATCTTGTTTAAAGTATGCCTATAATCTTGTGTCAGCCATTTCTCAGAACTCTTGACTTTTCATGTCGACCATACCCTCAGTGTATCTTAGAGTCACATGAAGTTGTAGCCCTACCATGCACCTTGGTCCTACTTTCATTATTGTTAGGTAACCTTGAACCCAACAGTCAATAGGTCATCATTGGTCTCTAACTAGGGGGTTTCCCTTGTTTTCAATGGAAATAGATCTATTCACACATTGGGATTCATGTAGTGCCTTGGATGCCATTATCCTTGTTGGTGGTTTCCTCTCCTTTGTCAGAAGGCTTCCTTATTGGCTGCTATTTAGAGGGACTTTTTTGTGAACTAATTTCATCTTGTACATGCGAAAGATGCATAGGGTCATTGGTTCGTAAAAATCCTCGTCATTCAAGTTCCTCCAATTCATTAAGTTATTTCTTTGTACCTTTTTATCAATGATGAGAGATGCCTTAATGATCTCCTTTCAGTGGGTCTCCTTCCATCGACTTCAGCTTATCTACTCTGTAAATGAGGCCTAGATTCTGATGAGTACCTAGAGGATTGCAATCATTAGTGGCAGGTTCTCCTGCCATAGAGATATGGGAATACATCAATGTCTCTTGATTGATGGGTTCTTTAAGTGTTCGACCTCAACACCTTTATTCACACTTGTAAGAATTTACTCAGTGTCTTGATAGCTAATTCATTATCGGTAGGTTGTTTCACGTATGTTAACGGTATACCATAATGAATGTTAATCAAATGAAGTATCATTGTGTTCAATCTCAACTCCTCTATTCACATAATGTAGACATGCAACTTTGTCAAATCGTGTAGATTACATGGAGCATCAATTTACAGTAGCAACTTTCTTGAGCTATTTCCATCGTTCATTGGACCAATACCTATATGACTTCAATGATCATGGGAGATTAGATTCTACTCCACTGTATACAGATATCTTCATATTGGTTTTGAGTTTGGTTTCCACTGGGCCTTGTTCATGACTATACCAGCCTATGGCATGTGTCTACGTTGTATTTCCTATTCATGGCTAGGAACAACTATTTGGTATATTTCCACATGGATCTACAATGTAATTCAAATTGGCAACCATGTCTACAAAACCATTATGGATTGTAATATTCTCATGAGTAGCTAGCACTTCCAACTGAGTCTCCATTACTCCACTTCTAGGAATTATAATGTGTTTTGGCCATCGCAAATTCTCCTCTAACCTCACACATTAGGGGGAATCTCTTATAGAAAATCTTTCCTCACCCCATGCAACTTGCTTGGATGGCCTTTCCATTTCCCTATGCAGAGTTCAAGTCCCCTTTTTCTACCTTCCATAGAAAAAAATCATATTTTTCCACATATACACGCCCTACCAGTTAGACAACATGCATATATGTAGGTTGCACCACTACAACCCATGTACATCAAGTTTGGTTCTCAAAATTAAAATTGTGCCGAGTTTCCATGTCGTGTCACGAGATCCATGATCTTTGACCTTCCATATACTCGAAACGTTCTGACTCGACCCTTCAGTTCCATTTGAAGGATATAAATTGTGCCATATCCAAACCCTAGAGGAGAGAATTCAACTTTTGAGAGAAAAGATACTATGGAGAAATTTCACTTCACATTGAGTCTGCATCCCTTTAACCTTCAATGTATGAACACATTGTTCAATCTTGAAGCTCTTCCTTCTTTGATGGAGAACCTCATTGTCTCCTTTATATGAGATTACCTTTGGTGGAGGATTGAAGTGGTGAAGGCCCAACTGGAATGGACTTAGTTTCTCAGTTCCAAGACGTGTCGGTACAAAAGTTTGACACATATCTACTTATGTTGATTATTTTAATAGAAATACTATTTTCTCATCCAATTGATATCTTGAAAATATTTGAATTGTTATTCCATGGGCATATTTTTCATGTATGTTAATGGATTATGTTATTTCATATGATAACATTATATATTATCACCATATGATTGCATATCTTGGTTACTGAGGAAAGTTGCAGGTATAAAGCTTTGATTTGTGTGCTCAACGATGGTCTTCATCGAACGTTTGGACGAGGTAGGCTCTTGATATTGTCTTGTTATAATTTTCATTTATATAGCATTGGGATTAGAGTTGATTTATGTGTGTCATTCCGTTTGTTATGGTTTACCCCATGCCATAGAGTGATTTTCCTCATAACATTTAGTTGTTTGAATTGACCTCTATAAGTTTGAAGCTTTGTTGCTTTGACTTTTGAATCTCCTTCATAAATATTTTGAAGTTTGTCTCAATTCTCTTTAGTGGAGCTACAATGTATAACTTTGGTATATATTGAATCACAAATACCATTCAAAAGTGCATTTGTGGCTTTTGAATT
Organism: Picea engelmannii; assembly: GCA_009831015.1. Classification (NCBI taxonomy): domain Eukaryota; kingdom Viridiplantae; phylum Streptophyta; class Pinopsida; order Pinales; family Pinaceae; genus Picea; species Picea engelmannii. The sequence goes on along the minus strand of ML797326.1, from coordinate 57,152 downwards.
ATTTAGACTGATTTTCTTTCCGTTTCCATTTGTTGGTGGAAATTCTAGTTCTTTGTATCCATCTACAACTAATTTTCAAACCTCAAATCCCAGTGCTTGTACATATGTTTTCATCCTTATTCTCCAGAATGCATAGTTCTTTCCATCAAACTGTGGTATTCCATTTTTATACATAATTTTTGCTCTCCATGATCTACCTTTCAGTGGTTAAATTGATTTCTAAAGGAACCTACTCTAATACCAATGGTTGGATTACTGAGAACCAAGACAAATGAACAATCATATACATACACAATACACCAATATTTTTACGTGGAAACCCAATGCAGGAGAAAACCACATAATGTTTTTTCTTATATGCCTTTAAGAATTACATTCATTGGAAGCACCAACTTCCTTTGTTCTCTAGATGCAACTGGAAGGAGGCTGTGACCCCCTATATTTTCAAGCTACAACCTGAGGGAAGCTACAACTCCCCAATTCTCTAGCTACAACTAGAAGGAGGCTACAATCCCCTAATTTCTTCGACTACAACCACCGATCCTTGCCCCATCCTACCACCCTGAAATATAAGTGTCAAATGAAGAAACCATTTCCATAATGTCATTGGGAGATATACCACTATAAACCTGTACCAACTTGTACCACTGAACTGTAGCCAACCTGTACCATTGCCCTGTAATAAACTTGTATCTGATCTGAGCCTATACCAACCAAAAACCCTAGATACACAACCTGTATTTTCTAAAACATGTGTATGCATGTTCCCTATATATATTGTAGCCTGCGTATGTATGTGACCTATCTGTTATGCACCTTGTGTATTCCTTCTGAAAACTAGGTTTATTTTTAATTATTCACTCCTAAACCACTTTGTCCACTTCTAAACCACTTTGCCACAAATAATAAATTCTCCACTTCTAGCTGCAACTAATTTATTTTTAATTATTTTCTTAATTCAACAACTTAACCCATGATTAACTCCTAGTTTTACTCACTTGACTAGTCAACTTATTCTAAGAGCTTCTAGAATAATTTTTACTTCGTTGACCATTTAGATAACTCATGAGGGTTATCCAACTTCACAAGGACATAACTCTCTAACCATGAAGAGTTATATGGCGTTCCACATATCACCGAAAATGACATGGCATGTACTATCCATCTAGAATAGTCGTACCTGCAAATATATTAAACTTCATATCATTATACATCAATCAAAACGTAAGTCTCTTAACCATATTGTTGGGGCTACCAAAATATTCTACCACACTTGCTTCAAGGGTTGACATCAATGACAACCAACCCAATTAATCAACACATTTTTCTTTCAAATTTTCTAAGTACGGTATGTTTTATTTATATCGATTTCATTTATTGCTTTTAATATTAAGGGTAGAGAAGTTTTCAATTATTTCAATTTCATCTATTGGTGCAGTAAGAGTGTAACGACCGTTGGCCACCCTTGCCAGCGTAAACGCCACTAGCTCAAAACCAAAATTCTCTGAAATGGTTGTAACACACCCAACCAACCAGGCCAGTCATGCTATGATATACATATATACATATCTAATGCAATTTTTAAATAGACATAAACATTTTGTTCATACACATATTCATGCAGAAGACAAAATAACACATACGTGCAATAGACATAGACAATTTTGATAACATTATAACACATGTACAATATACACATAATACAATTAACACGGATTCGACACTTATATGTTTATGAGAACACCATCGACTGCATAAATACCTTCCACGAACCTCTCAGCCTTAGACCACACTGCTCCAAGATATCAGCAGTGGGTCACCTCCGAGATGGGACTAAACTCCACCCAGGGAAAAGGAATCCTAGGCTAGGCTGACACTACGGGAAACTACACAATGAAACATGAAGGATTCTCTCCAAGGATCCTACTTACGCCCACTGCTCACAGACTCTCATCCCCCACATGCCTCTCCCACCCCGAGAATATGCACCTTCATTGTTCCACAGTCCATTGGTTGCTCCACTTTCCTTCCATGGATTCAACAGCAGGTCAGATCTGGAATTCTCAGATCTATGTAGCTACTACTCGACTCCCTCGAGGAGAAATCACTTCCCCAACAAACTCTCTCACCTGGAGATAAATTCTCACAAGCCCGACAACTTGCTTCTTCATCCACATGCCTCACAACCCACCTCTTCAAACCACAACAGTAAAATCGGGTAAAGCAAGGGACGACTCAACAAATTACATAGGTTCACAATGGAAGAAATCGCTCTTGTTGTGTGCCCATTCAATGTGCATGAACTCAATAAGGGAGGCATGGATAGTGAGTGAACTCGTGAGAAAAAATGATAGGCAATGGTCAATGCTCATAATGCTTAGAGTGAGAATGGTGAGAATGGTTTGATTGCAGAATCGTGAGAGAAATAGAATGGTGAGAGCGAACCCCACAACGGTGGAAGTTCTGACATAAATCTGCATGCATCCTTGGTGACACTTGGATCTCTAGGAGCTCATTCCTATCCACTTGGATTTTGTTCCTCTCCCCAAAGGAACTTAGGATAACTAGTTTTATTTCTCAACTTTAGTATTTTCAGGAAATACATTATAATATTCCCTTGGGTTAAACTCTCAAGTTTAGCCCCTCTTTTCTAGCTTCTAAGCCCCATTCCCTTTCCCTACCCAGTAGATCTTAGTCCCCCATAACTCTTTCTTTGTGTTCGGTCTACATGCAACGATGTATTTTTATTAATAATCTGCATAATTACATATACAAAAATAGGCTCTCTCGCCTTATCATTTAGGCTCTCTGACCTAATAAACACATAAGCCTCCCAACGTATAAATACTTGGCTCACAAGCCTATAACATCATTAAGAATCATTGCAATTCAATAAGGGATCGACCTTGGGGTATTACAATCCCCTCCCCTTATTTTTTTTGCAGTGTCCTTAGTGCAATTCATTTACATAACTTCAACAAGATTTTAAAAATCTTCAAAAAGATGCTTCTACCTGCATAACATATTCATGATCGTGGGTTGCATCCTCAGGACTGTACTAGGTCCATTGGACCTTTACAAGCCTCATGGCTTGAATCCAGAGTTGTTTCATTTTCCGGTCCATAATGCTTACAAGATGCACTTGAAAAGCGTTTTCTTGCTCCACCTGAATCACATTCCAATCAATAACATGATTAGCATGAGGTATATATTTTTGAAGCAATGATACATGGAATACAATATGTATAGACATAGATGCAGGTAATGCAAGCATGCAATCTACTAGTCCAATCCTTTATAGGATTTCAAATGGCCTACAATATATGACTGCCAACTTGGAACAGTTTTCCAACTTCATGGAACTTTTGTTGGCTTTCACCTTCAAGAATATATGATCACCCACTTTAAATTCCATGTGAGTTATGCCCTTGTTAGCATAGCTTTTCTGCTTGTCTTGGGTAGCTTTCAAATTCTGTTTTATCTTTAAAAGTTGCTCTTCCATTTCTCTTAGCAACTCTAGCCCAATCACTACTCTATAAGTTGGGTTGTCCCAACTTATTGGTGTGTTGCACTTTCTTCCATAAGGTGTCTCAAATGGTCTCATCTTGAGTGATGCCTCGTACCCATTATTGTAGAGAAATTCTACCAAGTGTAAATAATATTCTCATTTAAATGATTTGTCCATCACGTACATCCTTAACATACATTAGTCACAATAAAATCAAGTTCATTTTTCAATTACATGATCATACCAAACCGTAATTTATCATAAACTTAAATTAGATTAAAAGCGTTATGAGAAATTATAAAACCTAAATCATAAACCTAAATCATAAAAACAATAAACACTGCCTATATTAGTATGAGGAATTATCATGTCAACACATTAGTTACCAAAATTCGGCCAAATCACTCAAATGCATTCACAAATTCGTCAATTTTTTCGATTGGGCCGAATTGTTAGTGAAATTTTAGTCTCTTCATCTTCACAATAGGTATAGGTTCACTCGAGAACTTGAGGGTTTCTGGTGAGGGTTTGAACGTTTGAGCCGCCATGGTAATGGTGACAACGATCAAATGTCTATGGTGGTGTTTTTGCCAAGTCTTTGCTCCCTCATTCAGATCTAGGGTTAGGGTTAGCAAAACAAAGCATAATGGCTAATTTTGCCAAATATTTTCGGAATCCAAAACTTTTTCTATCTAATTTTTTTTTCATACTATATGTAACTATGGCTAGAGTATTCACTATTTATATTATATGTAACTATTGTTAGCGTATTCACTATTTATATTATATGTAACTATGGTTAGAGTATTCACTATTTACGTACGTTGATAGTTAAGCTGAATTTTTTTTATATTATATGTAATTATGGTTAAACTTATTGGAATGGATACATTAAATAGGTTTTTAATGTTTGATGTTTTTTTTTTATGAATTAGATTAAATATGAATTAGAATAAATATTTTTAGTTTTTGTATTATATTGAGGTTTTGATTTCGAATATTAATTTTCTTGTATTTATAATGCATAAATTTTTGTGTTTAATTTTTCACATTTATTTAATATGATTAATAAATTAATGTGCTAATTATATATTTTACTATTAAATTAATGTGCTAATTATATATTGACACATTTATATGATTAGTAAAGATTGCATTTGATCGTGATTACTTTGGTAGTGGAGTAGTAATAGAGTATGTGATCAGGGTAATTACACTTTCATGGATGATATGGCGTTTCAATTAACCTAGACGTTTCTTTTAAGTTTAGATGGCAGAAACTTCAATTAACACGGGCCTTTTTCAGAAGACTTCTGTTTTCTGCGCACTGCAAACAAAAGTTCTGCTTGGAGTATAGCTCTGGACGTCCCCGTCATTGACAGGAAAGCCGTAGGATAAGGCAGGCGATGAGGATGAGATTGGCTTCTCTAAATTCCATAGGTTGAAATAATAGTGATATTGAAACATGTGGCCATTATCATGACGTCATAGGTTGCTTCCTAATTGCAGAAATATGGGGCCATTATCATGACGTCATAGGTTGCTTCCTAATTGCAGGAATATGGGGTTTGAGGCTTTTTTTTTTTAAGGAGATGGATGACTACATAGAAATGCACTTTCACCAAAAGGATGAATACATAGAAATGCACGTTACGAATTTTACACGAACAATGTTGCTGGCATTGTGGATAGCACGGATGGGCAAGAATGATCTTGTATGATTATGTTAATTATTTTATTTTTTTATTAGTTTTGATAGTTTGATTATTTAGAGAGTTAGATTGATTATTATTCTATTTGTTAGTTGTTACTCTATGAAGATGAAATTTTTGAGTAGAAAATAATGTGTTTTTCTAGATGATGATGATGATTAACGTCCACTAAGACTTAATTGATCTATCGGATCTTAAAAGGGTAAGTGATTATTATGTCATTGTTTTTGGGACATATATCAGCTCTCACTACATCAACTGAAATCTTTGAGTAAAAAATAATGTGTTTTTCTATTTTCTTGGCTATGTATACATTATTATGTCATTGTTTTTGGGGCACTTAATGGATACAGCCCGATTGGGCCTAATGGTTAAGAACATGTATTTCCTCTTAAGAGGTCACAGGTTCAAATCCAGAGGGGGTAGGGTATGAAATCACTGGGCTGTCTTTTGTGCCATCTTCCACTTATTCCTCTTCTTTCTTCTATTCTTTCATGTCGTTTCTTCCTTTGTCTTCCCCAATTTAGTGGTCCATATGAAAATTTCGATTAGAAAACCTTCATAATTTACTATAAATAAAATAGCACTTCAAAATGCCAATGAAGTGGTCCATTTACGCATATACTCGTGACTTCTGAGACTGTCTGTTTTTGTCGTGCTTTGTGTCATCTTTCCATATATTTGAACATTCCTTCTTAACTACGTTTTCTTCAATATCCAAGAAATTCATTGCCCAATGTTTGACTATTCTCTTTTTTTTTTTTTTTTTCAGAGTCGTCCTCCGAGAAGTGCCATGCTTCTGAGCTTGAGAAAATAATATTCGATTGTTAAGTTCATATTTTATATTTCGATTCCACAAGTTATCTGGGGAGGATTTGAATATTGCAAAGCAAAAGAGCCCATCAAAAATAAGAAATTTCTGTGTTAAAAATTATTGATACCAATAAATGTACAACAGTAAGTAAATGATAGTGGGTGTTGGCTTCAACGTCAAACTTACATGTTTTTTATGTTTATAGTTAATAGAGTAAGTTAATTAGTTTACAATATACATAGTGAATCTCCTTTTTTTTTTTTTAAACTAAAATTTTATTAATGTTTTTTTTTTTTAATTTAATAAAAAGAAATTCCATAACTTTAAATTTTTTTTTTCATTTTTTTTTATTAAATTTTAGGAAAAAAACTATTTTTATCAAAATACAATCAATCATGAAATAACACAAACTTTTTATAAAATACTTTTAAAAAACTAAAATTTTATTAATGTTTTTTTTTTTTAATTTAATAAAAAGAAATTCCATAACTTTAAATTTCTTTTTTTCATTTTTTTAATTAAATTTTAGGAAAAAAACTATTTTTATCAAAATACAATCAATCATGAAATAACACAAACTTTTTATAAAATACTTTTATAAAATAAATTAAACTAAAAAAGCTATGGTGAACTAACACAAACATTTTATCAAAATATTTTTATAAATTACTTTTATCATTTGTATTACCTTACATCAAATCAATTTCTTTTGATTGCATCTTTTCTCTCACAAAATGATGTTGAGTTTCAATGTAATTTGAAATTGCATAATAAATTGGATTGTTTGTCTATTTAATTGACCTTTTATTATCACATTTGATAGATGTAAGAACTCTTTCCATTGCTCGCATATCCTCAAGAATAAGTCTTAGTCAATTGATTCACATGTAGCATTGCAGAATGCTTTATACTTAGTTTTTGTTCAAGACAAGGAAACAATTGGTTCTTTCTTGCTACTGCAAGACACAATTCCAAATCCTATACTGAATTTAGTGGTAGATTTTCTATCATTTGGATCTCCTTCCTAATAAGAATGTGAATAACCTATCAACTCAACATTCAAATGATTAGTATATTCAATGCCAAAATCTAAAATCCCTTTCAAGTATCGAATGACTCTCTTAGCCACTTTCTAGTGAATATCATGTGGTTTGGCCATGAGTTGACTAAGTATCTTAATTGAATATAAAATATTAGGTCTTGTTTTGGTTACATGGTTTAGACTTTCCACCAGTTGTGTATACAAAGTACCATTTACTCATTTTGTATCATCATCATTGCAAATATTAACATTCTCTTATAATGGAGAAGAGATTGGACTACATTCACTCATATTGGGATTTCTAATTAATTCTTTTTGATGACTACTTTAAGTGATCAAAGTCTTACCATATTCCCTCCAAACCTCAATGAGTAAAGAATAATGCATCTAACCAAGATATTTCATTTCAAATGCCCATGATAACTGTGTTTTGATCTCATCAATCAATTTTGTAGCACTTCATGTTATGATCAAATCATAAAGATACAATGAAATGAAAGAAGCATTTCCATTTCCAGATTTCTTTATATAAATATTTGAATCACTCTTACTTTTGGTGAAACCTTATTGGAAGAAGAAAGTGTCAATTTTCACATACTATGACTTGAGAGCTTGTTTGAGACCACACAATTGTTTCCTTAACTTGCATGTAAGATGTTCTTGTCCATGGTTTACAAAACCTTATAGTTATACAATATACACTTCTTCTTTTAATTCACCGTTAAAAAATGATGACTTGACAACCAACTCACATAATTTCTAATTGTACTTAGTAGCTAATGCAATCATTAATCTAATGGTATTCATTTTAGCTACACGTGAAAACGTGTCCCCATAATCTATTCCTTGTTTCAGTGAATATTGTTTTGCAACCAATATAGATTTAAAATTGTCTATACTATTATCAACATTGAATTTAGATTTGAACAACCAATTTGAACCTATAAGAATTTTATTTTAAGGAAATTATGTAAGTTCCCAAGTTTCATTTTTCATAATGGAATCATATTCCTCTTTCATAGCATTCATCCAGTCTTTATAATCTTTTGCTTGCTCAAAATTCAAAGTTTCTTCTACACCCATAACTTGAATCTTGATAACATAATATTTGTACCTCATAGGTGTCTGAATTTTCCTTGTTGATCTTCTTAGTGCCTTATCACTTTCTGGATTTGCTCCAATCTTACTTGGTGTAATTGTGTTGTTGGTAGCTTCAATGCTATTTTGATATTCAACATCATCTTGTTGATCTTCAATTTCTTCTACTTTTCCACCTTCAATGCCTTCTTTACAAAGTTCCCATACAACTTGATCATCTTCCTTTTGAACCTCATTTGCATACTCATGCAATATAACATCTCTATTTACAAAACAAAATTGTGAGTAATGGGATCATACATTTTTCAAGCTTTATGGTTAGCACAATAACCTATGAATATACATTTGATCGACTTTGCATCAAGCTTTATTCTATCTTCCTTTGGGATGTGGGAAAATCCTTAACTCCCAAATATTCTCAAATGATTAAAAATTGTTTTATAACCATATAATGATTCATAAGGATCTTTATGCTCTAAAACTTTAGCTAGAGTTTTATTTTTTAGATACACACCAATAATTATTTCTTCAACCAACAAACTATTAGGAAGATTCTTATTGTTAATCATTCTTCAAACACATTCAACAAAGGTTCTATTTCTCCACTCAGACACACCAGTCTGTTGAGGAGTATGTCAAACTTTGTGTTGTTTCTTAATCCCATTGTCCCCATAGTATTTTCTCCTCGATCTCATGTAAGGATCTTGATGTACTTTCCAATATCTTTTTAAACCATGTTTTTAAACTCTTTTAAATATTCAAACACATCGCTTTTATTTCTTATGAAATAAACCCATGTAACATCCCCACTATAATCCAGAATTAAATTAATGTTTAATGTAAATATAATGAAAGTCATGTAATATGTAAATTGTATTTCTACTTTTTAATAATAAAATATGATGTGGGACATGGAAAAATATGGGGGTTGAGTTTTACAAAATATAAGGGAGTGTCTAAGAGGGATCCAAGGGAGGATTTATTTATGTCTATTAATACAAACCTAGATTTCTAAATTTTGCTATCATTGGGTACAACCTTCTTTTTTTTGGTTGAGTGTATGAGAGCCCAATCATTGAATACCGGTAAGAGGTTGGGTGTGAGAATTAAAATTCCATAGTTATTGGGAGCATGAGGTTGAAGTACAATAAACATCGAGAAAAGTGAGTAATCAACTGGCTTGGGGAAAAGGAAATTCAAATGGCCAAAGGAGGAGTATTTATAATCATGTTTATGCATGAACAACAAGAAAATAGTAGAGAAGAAGATCATTGGAGATGGAGAAACAATGGAGGGATAATTCTGGGGAATTTTGGGAGTTGTTGAGGACTGAAGAAACAATTTTTCAAGCTTGTAGAAGAACTGTGTTGTTGAGCCTGAAGAGTGAGCTGTAGTGTAACAATAATTTACTATTGTTGTTTTACTGGTATTTTTTTCTTAGCAGTGAGTTTCCCTATGTTTTTAGTATTTTTTCTTAGCAGTTATATTATACTTATGGAGAGACCCTAATAAATGAATGAGACTCTTGATGGAATGAGAGTAGTGAAGTGTTGCATTCCTTGGGTTGGGAAGGTCAAGAGGAAGAGAGTTGGTATAGCTATAGGAGAATACCAGTGGGTTGTGAGATATCTGATATGTGAATGGACTATGAGAAACACCCTCTTTTGTAGATTCCTAGGCCCAACTCGGGGGTTAATAGTTGTTGATATCTAGAACAAAAAATCTATGGTTGGGTGGAAGGTCCCTAAGGAGCTCGTTGCACAAATGTTTTAAAAAGATAATTGTTTATATGTTTTTATGAGTTATTTATGAGTTATGTGTTGTTTTTTTTCACTTTGTGTATGAGAATGAATTATATGTTTCTATGACAAATTTATTAACTACATTCATATTTATTTAACATGATGTAGCTAAATTTAATTAATGGTAGTGAGATGGTTAAATGTGTGTGTATTCATGTAGCTCGTAAGCTACATGATTAGTTAGAAAAAACAATTGTATTTATGGGTATTTCCACATGGTAATGTTCCTAATCCAGGTGGATATCGGTGGCCACCCACTTTCTCCAACTGGCCCAAAACATGTTTTTGGCAATTTTGATAATTTACTATTTTTAGCAGTTTTTAACTTCTGGGGCCATTTTGAGGCTCTAAACGATGTTTTTTGAGAAACTGGGGAGCAACATGGATCATAGATCATGTTGCTCACCCAAAAGATGTATTTCTCGGATAGATCTTTCCAACGAACTATCAAGCGCCCCAAATGGAGATCGTATGCAAACGTTACGCCCCTGGGAAGTTGGCGTATCAACTACCCCCATCGGGACCCACAAGCCTTTTGGCTTTTCATCTTCCAGGGTTAGGGTTTTTTTGATTTTACTTATGTTAAAAATGCCCTTAGAGCCTCATTGTAATAATCATCTTCTTGCGAATGCGAGTAGCCATCACATCTCTTCTCGGAGATAAGCTCACTCTGTACTTTTACAGTCTTTGTACATTTATTTCATTAATAGAAATCATGTATTACTGTATATCTGTGACTCTTGTTATATTTTCGCTATATCTCTGTTATATTGTTGTCTCTCTTGCAATATCTCTAAATATTTATGTGTTATATCTGCGCTCTCATTTCGTGTCGAAAATAATCTGGATCAGTGGTTTCAAAGAAGGCTACTCTTGATCGTTTTTCAATGCATGTCCCCGACGAGGTCCAAGTATAGAAAGTTGGGTCTCGAGCTTGTCTCTCTTGAGGACAATCGCTCTTGCACACCCAAGAAACCCTCAATTGTGGAAGAAAATAAAAACGACAGAGCACACGATCCTATCAGTCTGTTGCTTGAGAAATCTCTCACGCGACAGAGGGATGAAATGATGGAGAATTTTTCCCACATCCTTCAACGCTTGCCGATAGTATTAGGCGCATCTTCATAAAGTGGCCACTTTGGAGGCACCTCGACTTTCAAGGTACAGGTTAATTTTGATATTCCCATATTTGAAGGTCAAATAGATGCAGATGCCCTAGATAAATGGTTAAATCTGCTAGAAGGTTATTTCTCTGTTCATAATTTTTCCGACAAGGAAAAGATCACCTTCGCACTCCTTAAGTCTCTCCCCCATGTCAAACATTGGTGGGAAACTTAGTGGGAGCAGAGTTCCATAGAGGAGTCTGGAATATATGGGGTCGAGATCACTTGGGATTTTTTTTTGGATGCAGTAAAGGAACAATATTACCCTATTGGAAACTATGAGGACCAGTACATGAGATGGACCACACTGCGGCAAGAGAGGAGCTAATCAGTTCTGGAGTTTACTAATAGCTTCCATACCTTGCGCACCAAGTTGGGTATCAAAGACTCCGAACGACATTTGGTTCTGAAATACCGTGGGGCTCTACACAAATACATCCAAACTGAAATGGATTTTCTGGACATCTCATCACTCGGTGCTGCCTATCGATATGTTGTTCAAATTGAGCAGAAATTTAAGCACCAGAACAAACGGGAGTTCAGGTCTGCAAATCCACAACAACCAAAGTATGACAAAGACATCCCTAACAAACAGTCTCCTAAAAACCAATCCAAGCTATAGGAAAAGAATGGTCACAGGAAGACAAAGATGGACACCGAAAAATGGTGCGATTTCCACAAAATCCCTTGGCACAACACCGATGAATGTCGCTCAAAATAGTCATTGGTGGCCGAGATCAAAGACAAGGAGCCGAACCCTGATTCATAATCTGATCTTGAAAATAATGGGAAAAGACAGATCATTGACGCAGACCCCACTGCTATTGTCGTGACCGCAACAATTCAACCAGAAGAACCAACAAATCCTGAATAGGGGGAGCGCCTTTTTCATTCATAGATGTGGGTGAAGGGGACCCCGCTTCATTTTATTGTTGATAGTGGAAGCCAAAAGAATATCATCTCAGCATAGGTCATCAAACAGTTGGGATTGTCGACAACACCACACCCACAACCATACAACATCAGGTGGCTTCACCAAGGACGAGATCTTCGTGTCAGCCAACAGTGTCAATTGTCATACGACATCCAACCCTTCAAGGATGAGGTATTATGTGATGTTTCCCCACTAGATGTCTGTGATGTTCTCTTGGGCCATCCATATATGTGGAAACGCCATGTTATCTATGAGTCTTGACCCCGTAGTGTCATTGTTACTCTGGGCGGTCATCTCTACAGGATACCAGAGGTAGTTCCAACTACTGCCCCACCTAAACAGTGCCGCAAGGTAGTATCTCATACTACAAAATTCAGCTTCTTCAAAATCTGTTCAAAGGGTGAATAGAAGGATACTGCAACCACCATAGCTTCAGCCCAAACACCTTCTATCCAACAGAAGCAGGTCGACAAGGTTGCAGCAAAGAACAACGATTCCTTCTGCACACAGTCATCTAAAATAGCCAGAATGGTTAAAAAGGTCCAAACCTTCCAGCCAAAGGTTCATGATAGCCTTCAACAAGATAAGAAATGCCACTTCTCCAGCAAGGCAAGCAGATCACCAAGATTCAGATTCAGTAATCCCTTTCCCCTCTCCCCCGGGAGCTCAACGCAATGGAGACCATTGCTTCCTAAGGAGGGAGGATTGATCCAGGTGGATATCAGTGGCCACCCACCTTCTCCAACTGGCCCAAAACATGTTTTTGGCAATTTTTATAATTTACTATTTTTAGCAGTTTTTAACTTTCGGGGCCATTTTGAGGCTCTAAACGATGCTTTTTGAGAAAACGGGGAGAAACATGGATCATATATCAATGTTGCTCACCCAAAAGTTGTAGTTCTAGGATAGATCTTTCCAACGAGCTATCAAGCGCCCCAAACAGAGATCGTATGCAAAAAGTTATGCCCCTGGGAAGTTGACGTATCAACTACCCCCATCGGGACCCACAAACCTTTTGGATTTTCATCTTCCGGGGTTAGGGTTTTTGGATTTTACTTATGTTAAAAAGGCCCTTAGAGCCTCATTGTAATAATCATCTTCTTTCGAATGCGAGTAGCCGCCGCATCTCTTCTCAGAGATAAGCTACCACCATTCTAGCGAGTCTTTCACTCTGTACTTTTACAGTCTCTGTACATTTATTTCATTAATAGAAATCATGTATTATTGTATATCTGTGACTCTTGTTATATTTCCTCTCTATCTTTGTTATATTGTTGTCTCTCTTGCAATATCTCTGAATATTTCTGTGTTATATCTCCACTCTCATTTCATGCCGAAAATAATTCGGATCAGTTCCTCGGTTATGCTATGGGACATTATAACCCATGTAAATCTTTTTCTATCATCAATGAAAATAGGAAATTAAGATTCTCCCACAAGTGATCTATTTTGCATTGGCCCACACATATAAGTATGCACTAATTTAAGAATATATCTTTTCCTTTAGTTGTGTTTATAGGAAACTCATTTATATGGTGTTTTCCCAATGCACAACCATCACATATAGTATGTTCATTGTTAAAAACTAGAAGACCCTCAACCATCTCTTTCTTTTGAATTATAAATAGATATTTAAATTTAGATGACAATTCCTTGAGTGCCATAGTTCTTCTATAGACATATTTTTCGATGATAACACTTGATGATCCTAAAAATTGACATAAATTTTAAGTTTGCAGAGGCCTCCCTCTCTTATTCCTTTTTCTATAACTTTGTAGTGATCATGTATATCCTTCACAAGACAACATCACTTCACAAATTCAAATTTTAAGCCTTGATCTATAATTGTTCAATCCAAGATTAATTTTTTATTAATCCCTAGCATATACATCAAATTATTCATTTATTTCCCATGACCACTTGACAAAGTCACACATACATAACCATAACCTTTTATTTCATGACATCTATCATCACCTATATAGATTTTAGCACCATTAGTTTTCTCATGATAAATTGGTGAAGTGAATATATGAACCATGGATTACAATCATTTTTTATGTTGATAAAATTACAACTTAAAAAAATAACTTGAGATTTTTGAGCTCATCACTTACTATTGCTCTTCTATGAACAAAATTGTGTGCATGTATTCTATATTTTGATTCATGAAAAATCTTTTTCTTACAATTTTTAACATAATGTTCTAACTTAACACAATAGTAACATGAGTCATTCTTCTTCACAGTTGTATTTATCCTTGGTGATAACCCGCCTTGATGGACTTTTACATTTGACTTTCCTCCAACATTATTTTCTCATCAATTTCCTTTGCATGTTTTTTTTAGCTTTGGCCATCAACCCCAAATATGAACTATGAAACCTAATGTTAATATTCTTTCTTTGTTCATCTTCTTGCAATATGATATTTTTCAATTCATCAAATTGAAATGCTTTTTATTTTGTTAAATATGTTCTCGTGAGCTACATGATTAGTTAGCAAAAAAATTATATTTATGGGTATTTCCCCATGGAAATGTTTCGGGTTTATGTTGTGAGACATTATAACCCATGTAAATATTTTTCTATCATCAATAAAAATAATAAAATAAGAAGCTCCCACAAGTGATCTAGTTTGCATTGACCTATAAATATAAGTATGCACTAATTCAAGAATATCCCTTTCCCTTTTATTTGTATTTATAGGAGATTCATTTCTTTGTTGTTTTCCCACTCCACAACCATCACATTTGGTATGTTCATTGTTAAACATTAGAAGACCCTCAACCATCTCTTTCTTTTGAAGTAAAACTAGATCTTTAAAATTTAGATTACCATACCTTAAGTGGCATAGTTCTTCTATAGACATAGTTGTCGATGATAATGCTTGATGATCCTTAATACTAACATCAAGTTTAAGTTTGTAGAGGCCTCCCTCTTTGATTCATTTTTCTATAACTTTGTAGTGATCGTGTATATCCTTTACAAGAAAACCTTAGTTCACAAATTCAAATTTGAAGCCTTGATCTATAATTTGTAGAACCAAGATTAATTTTTTATTAATCCCTATCATATACATTACAATATTCATTTATTTCACATGACCACTGGAAAAAGTCACACATACGTGACCATAACCTTTTATTTCATGACATCCATCATCACCTACACATATTTTAGCACCATTAGTTTTATGATAAATTCGTGAAGTGAATCTATGAACCATGGATTACAATCATCTATTATGTTGATAAAATTACAACTTAAATAAATAAATTGAGCTTTTTGAGATCATCACTTACTATTGCTTCTCTATCAACAATTTTTTTTCTATCTATTCTATATTTGAATTCATGAAAATTATTTTTCCTACAATCCTTAACATAATGTTCTAACTTACAACAATAGTAACATGAGTTATTCTTCTTCACTCTTATATCTATCCTTGCCAATAACCATCCTTAATGCACTTTTACATTAGACCAACCTTAGTGATATCTATTCTTAACTATGAAACCTAATGTTAATATTTGTTCTTTGTTCATCTTATTGCAATATGATATCTGTAAATTCAACAAATGGAAATGTTTTTCTTTACTACAAGATCGATGATAAATATATGATGTTCATCCAACATACCAATATGATAATAAATGAGTGATGGATATCTTCTCATCAATATCATCCAATTTTTCCTTGAGTCCTTCAATTCTACATAGAAAATCACTAATATTTTCATTTTCTTCCACTTTTATTGAGAGAATCTTGCTTTGTGAGAACCTTTGCCATGATTTATTTTTTCTCCGAAGGTTGAGGTTGACTAGGCTATGGGCTTAGATTTATCTCCACACACAGTTGACCAAACAATGAACCCTTCCATTAAAATCTACAACTTAAATTTTTAATTTATATAATTTTTCCCTCCTAATTTATTTGATTCATTTAAATAAAATCCCTTAACAAATGTAAAATCATCATAACATAAAATACCAACAGATTCTTTGATACCACTCATCCAACAATTCCCTGTAAACAAAAAGTGATTGAATTACCTTTGATGACCTCCTTGTTTCGTTCATGGTTTCTTTCTCTCCAAGTAGCCATCTATGACAATCTACACCTTACTCTCTTAGCCATTCATCCTCTTGTTGGCGGCTATATACTCTACAAATCTAGATCTATAAAAGAACCCTCTCAACTATTGGTTGTCTTTTTGGGGGCTATATTTGTCCTCTTGTTAGCGGCTTATCACAATGATTCTTCTTGGCTCAATCTCGTTGACTCATTGTATGGTCGATGGTTTTAGTAGCATCTTAGCATTCCCGTTGAGGACTTGTGGTAGCAACTTTTCCTCCTCATGCTTCAAGAAAGAGCCACATGTATGAATGGAGAGAAGTTCATACAGTCAATGGCAGAGAAGAAGTGTTCCATGCGTGTTATTATGGGAAGAGGGCATAAGAATGAAGTGGTTTTTTGGGCAGTGGGAAGAGGGCATAAGAATGAAGTGTTTTTTTGGCAGTGATTGTTTAGCATCAGAAATACAATTTAAACAACAAAAAATTAGAATAAATTTTATATTTATATAGTCTTATAAAAATATCCATGTTGAACTCATTGTTGAGCAAATAAGTATCAATGCGACTATACCAAGCTCTTGGAGCTTGCTTCAACCTATACAATGATTTCTTCAATCTGTATACTTTGTATTCTTTACCTCTAATCTGAAATCTTAGTGGTCGATCCAAAAAAAATTATGCCTTTAAAATGTCATTTAGAAAGGATAATTTAATGTCCATTTGATAGACTGACCATTTTTTTTGGGCTGCAACTGCCAAAACTACTCTAACAGTATCCAAACTTGCTACTGGAGAAAATGTTTCTCCATAGGGAATACAGATTGTTGAGAAAACCCTTTTGATACAAGTCTTTCCTTATGCTTCTCTATTTTTCTTTTCTCATTGAATTTTGACTTATACACCCATTTAACTCCAATTCTAGTTTTACCTGTGCGGAGATCCACAAGAATCTATGTGTTATTTTTTTGAATTGATTCAATTTTTTCGTTCATTGCATCAACCTTCTTCAAAGTATACTGGTTGATAGGATAACAAAGAAAAATGTTCTTCTTGATCCATGTCATCATTCTTCTCATAAATTTCTCTCAATCTTTTTGTTCTTTGGTTCCTTATGTTTTCTATAGTGGGATCTGAATCATTACTAGAAGAAGAAGAACTATGCTTTGTTTGTTCTCCTTGGACTTGTACTTGCATTCGTGGAAGTCTTATTGGAGAATATTTTCGTCATGTAGCTTCCATAACTTCCACCTTATCTTCTAGTATAGAAGGAATCTGATCTAAAAGTATTTCACTTGTTTGGTTATCTCAAGAATTATCTTCTTGGAATTCCACATCTCTGCTTACTATCAAATTCTTGGTAATATGCTTATACAACCTATATGCTTTAGACTATTCATTATATCTCATAAATATATATTTTTCACTTCTATCATCAAGTTTTCTCCTCAACTCTTCAAGAACATGAGCATAAGATACACAACCAAAAACTTTAAAATGAGAAACTATATATTTCATACCACTCTAGGCTTCTTGAGGAACTAGATCTTCTTGGAAACAAATTTAAAATATAAATCGACATGCCAATGTTCATTTAACAAATTATTGGCCTTTATTATACTTCTGGCCATATTCATTATTGTCTGATTCTTCCTTTAAGCTACTCCATTCTATTGTGAAGTGTATCTTTTGGTAAATTGTCTCTTGATTCTATGTTGCCTGCAATATGTTGCAAATTCCTTGGATTCATACTCACCTCCTCCTTTTAAATTCTCTAAATTTTTCAAATGTCTCTTATATGTGCTTGAGAAAATACACCCATGCTTTCATTATAAAATCATCAATGAATGTTAAAAAATAAAAGTTTCCTCCTATTGAATGAGTTTGCATTGGACCACAAAGTTTGTATGCACGAGTTCAAGGTGTTATTTCTCTCTATAGAAAGTATCATGAAAACTATCCCTTTGGTGTTTGGCTCAGATCCATCTCTCAGTTCATTTATAATGGGAAAACCTTTGACCATAGACTTCTTGTGTAAAATCCTAAGACTACTAAATGGTAAATGACCATATCTAAGATGCCACAACCAAGTCTCATATGAGCTTGATACATATTGGGCATATGACTGTGAAAAAATTATATTTCTCAATATCAAATGGAACATTATATTTTTGGCCATTTCTACTATAGCAATAATTTTTTTACTAGGTGGTTTGTCCAAGATTGTACACATGGAACCTTAAAAAATGACCTTATAACCATGTTCATTCATGTGGCCTACACTCATTAAATTATGTCTAAGACTAGGTAAATAATAAACATCATGAATATCCTTCTTCTCATCTTGTTTGGTCAATACATCATCTGGATTTATGAGCAGAATGAAATGAATAACAGACTAAATACAATAACATAGAGATACGGAGAACAACAACATATATCTAGTGAAAAATAACTTCAATTCAATAAATGAAATAGGCCGAAAGTGTAAAACTATATAACTCAAAACAACTTGCTCGGATGGTGGTAGCTATCTCTTAGAAGAGATGTGGTTCCTACATGCATCCTTCTAAGCAAAATGATTGCAATGAGGCTCCCTAGGAGATGAAAAGTCAAAAGTTATGTGGGTCCCATGGGCAAGTTGGTACCTCAACTTCCTGGGTACCTCTGTTTTAGACGGATTATAGCCCATTGGGAAATTGTTTTCAAGAACTACACATTACACCGCCAAACTCTGACTCTGTCTTCAGTTTGACTATGTCAAGACAAAAAAACATTGTTTAGGGCCCCAAAACAGCGAGACATGAAACATCTAAAATAAGTCAATTGGATTGGGTGGGAGGCCACCGATATCCATATGGAAGTTGTGTAGAGATTTAGACAGCCCCAGAAGTGTAGAACCCACAATTATAAAGAAGTACAAAATAAATTGTTGAACTAAAAAATGTTAGTAGGAGACAGTTGGAATAGTTGAGTGGCCACAAATATCCCCCTCAATCAATCCTCCCCCCTTAGGAAGAAATGGTCTCCATTGTGTTGAGTGCCCCCATCAGGTGAGAAAATGTAACGACCCGTGTCGTTACAACTACAAGCGACGCAAGCAAGTGAAAATATTTTTTTTTAAGCACGGAGGCAACAATGAAAACAGCTAAACAACACAACTTGACGATGAACACAACACTCACAGATCAAGAAACAGACAACAATGACTCAACACACTAGCACTTCATGCAATGGGACAAAACATGTGATAATCAATAGACAGATAAAAACGACTACCTTCCCGACACAAGCAAGACAACGCCTACAAGATAAAGGTCAAAATAAACAAACTCGACACAACGACTTCGACGACCAGTAACTGAGAACCTATACAATGTGAAAAAAATAAGAATTAAGGTGTTACCAAGCCAAGTACCAACATCAATTACAAAGAACAAATGCTCACATCGAGAAGCACAAGACTCTAGCCAGGTTGTCATTCACATTTATCCATTAGGGCACACAATGATTCCCTCATCAAGAATCATGCCGTCATGAGGCGATAGGCATGAGAGTAACCATGGTGCAACATAACATATCTAGACCAACAATCCAAGAAAATCCAACGTGCTAGGAGATCGAATTAACTGTCAAAAATACATGAAGACTATACTCAAGTGCCCAAGCAACAAGTCAACAAGATACAAGGTGACATCGCTCAAATTAAATTACGCAACTAACCGAAGGATTTATTTGTTCCTACAAGACAACCTATGTGGTGAAACAACTATGACCAACCACCATTTACAATTCACCTTAAGGCACAAGGTTACGTCATTGCATCAAACAATGATCTGAACATGATGCAATTTACACTATTTATTATATAAGGAACCCTCATGTACGTGAAACAAATATTTATATAAGTAAATGCATTCGTTGATATATAATATTAATACTTATTTAATTATTAAATATATGATTTAAAAATAACTATATCAACCCTTATCAATTTATCTAATATTATTATCACTTAATTTTAAATATCATAAGAAGAATTCACATAAACCAAAACTTTCCAATTTATTTATTATGGTTGGAACCCAATCCCCAATTCCATCAATTTACAGGTAAATTTTTAACACTAACTAAATATCATAATACAAATTAACAACATAACTCATTGAGATGAAATGAATAAATAACTCGATATAGCATAAGGCCCTTCAAGTTAAAATAAGTTTCGTTTGCAATTTTGTTTTTACTCAACAAATTCCTATACACAACTTGACCTTGATGCATAACCTGGATTCACTATCTTTTAAAAATCTTTTAAAAGTGAAACAACAGATTATTCACATAACAAATATATCAAATATATTTTGTAATTGTTGTGATTTATCAATCAATTATATCGTTGCCTTTTTAAACAATAACGATTTATCAAATATATAACTATCTTTAAAAAGGATTAACAAATATAAAAGAATTTTGCAAGGAATTAAATATATATCACTGTCGAATTATATAAAGGATGAAAACGGAGTTAAACAAATGATATCCACATTGTCTATTAAATATATGAGATGGAAGTCTATTAAATATGCTAAGTCTCACTATCAATATATGACATGGTTGTTTATTACAGGTATGATGTTGTTGTGTAATTAACACGTTGTCTATTAAATATACACGGTGTCTATTAAATATACGAGATGTTGTCTAATAACACATGACTTTGTTGTCTATTAGAAGATTGGATTCGTTGTCCATTCAACATAGGATATTGATGTCTGTTAGATGAATGAAATCGATGTCCATTCAATACAGGAAATCGTTGTGTAATAATAATCATGGAAATTAAAAACTCTAGTAAATTAACCTAAACCAGAAATATAAAATCGTCGTCGTACAATAAATATAAAATCGCTATTATGCAATATCTATAAAATTGTTGTCAAATATGACTGTTAAAATCACTGTCGTAGATAAATATAAAATCGTTGTCATAGATTGCTATTCTTGTCTATTAAAACATGGATTTCCAGCATTGGTACGTAGAGTTAAATATCACAGTGGTAAAATAGCAGTGGTCACATTGTAGTGGTAAGGATATCATGTCGAGATCGTAGGGTAAAATCGTAGGGGTAAATTTGTGGTTCATCAAAAACGCAGGTAAGTAACAATGAAATCGTTGGTAAATTTGTGGTTCATCAAAAAACTGGGTAAATCGTGGTTCATTAAAAACACGGAGATTTTTCCCACTCAAACACTGGGGTTTAATGTTCAACATGCATAGATTGTCAAGTGTAAGAAATTGAAAATGCAGAGTAATAATTCACAGTGGTAAGTAATATAATGCGGAGATTAGACAATTTACCATTCAAAACGTAGTGGAACTCAATCACATAAACAAAAAGATGAATCATTCAAAGTAGAGTTTAAACATTCCAAGAAACACAGAGTTGATCATTCAAGGAAAGGGATAGGTAATCATTCAAAAGAAATGCAGAGATAATCAATCAAGAAAATGAAGAGATACTCATTCACAAGGAGGGCACAAGGATTAGAGATCAATCATAAAAGAAAAACGCAGAGATAAGTAAGGGATAGATAGTGGGGAGAAATTCATCCTTCACTTACTATCCATGAACAAGAAAGTAGGGCATTTGAATCTATAGGTATTTAAACACTGAAGTGGCAACCGTCGATTCGGCCCCTAGCCAACTCCTCAGGCACAGAATAATAACTAAAGGATAAGGGACAGAAGATAACAACTCAATTTTTCTTCATATTAATCAATAAAACAAACACAGAGAAGTCAGTGCAATTAGAGGTTGGGTTTGTCATGGGAAATCAATTCAGAATACAATGAACATAAGGGGACTACAAATATCGTAGGAAAGCAGGTGCAAGAAAGCTTATGGCAATGAAATCTTCAACCGAGCATAGAAAAATAACTTGTGTAAACTAAATTCATTGCAAGTAACAACTTTAACATGCATACCATAGCCAAACGCAAATACTCTGAAGTTGTTTTCTCACGCGTGCTCCATCCAACTCCCACTTGCCAACCGATGTGACCTCACTGGTACCTCCCAGCCAATGCTAGGGGTACTCTTGTTCCCCCTGAGCCCCCCGAGCTGCAAAGGGGCCACACACAAAATACCAAAGAAATTCTAGTACATAGCTCGCCTCACAAGGTCGAGCTACTACTCGTTACCCAAGCTAGGTATCCTAACTCCCACAAGAGAAAGTTCAGTCAAGGTTAAAATTCAACAGCGTAATGTTACACAAAAATATTGGATCCATACCCCTCCTCCTCATTCCTTTTAATAGAGTTTTTAAGTAATTAGTTTCCCAAATTCTTATTAAATTCCTTTTTCATTAAAATCATTTCGAAAAAACCTCCCTCGTACACACATCACCTGATCCCCTAGTTGCAACAAAAATAAATTTTATTTATTAATTAAATATTCCTATTTCCCTCATCCACCTAAGAGGATTCCTAAAAATGCTCCTCGGTGTCCCAAAATTCCCTTACACTTCTTAATTGACTTACGCCTTACTTAATTCCTCGTTGAGTTCATAATTAAAAAGTTCCAAAGCCAAGATTCCTTACTAAGTTAGACATTCAACTTTTTCCTTACGTTTCCCTTTTTTCTTTAAGTTTCTCATTTCTTTTAAGTTTCCTTTTTTTTCCTTTTTAACTAAAAAACAATTTAGCAAGTGTAGATAAAACAACCATTTACCCTTTTTCCTTTTTAATTAAAAATTAAATTAGCAAGTGTGGATAAAAAAAAGAAACCATTACCCCTTTTTTAAAATTTAATCCTACATTATAATTTTGACTTTAATAAATAAGTTCGAATTTCTTACCCCCCCTTCTTGTTACATGTTTCTTTATTATTAATTTTTTTTGACCACATGTTCTACTTAGACCTGGGTTTTTATTTCACTAGGTTGGGTGACATTTTTATTAGGGAAAATTGTTTTTAAACCTTACTCATCACATCATTCAATTTAAGGTCGACTAGGTTTATTCACTTAGCCATTAAAATCACGACGTTCTCTTCAGAGCGCACTACGTGCTCCAAGGGTGCCACTCACCTCTTTCATTTTTCCTTGGGAAACGTGCCCTTTAGGATGCACTACATGCTCCAAGGGTGCCACTCGCCTCTTGACTGAATTTGGTAGATGTTAAACCCCTAGATTCAATACTCCACCAAGTGATCTTGTGGGAGACTAAGGGACTCTAAGGAATAAGGCCCCTTCCTTATTGCACGCCCCTTAGAATCATCGTGAGTAGCTATCATAGTCTACCCTCATGGCATCGTGGGTCTTCTCAAACTAGGTAATCGTTAACCTACAGTTCGAGCCATGACGAGAGTGCCATTAGGATGCGGCAGGGATGATGCCACACCTCTCCCTCAAAGTCTCTAGTTGTTCTGCATGACCCCTCTACTCCACATGTGAGTTTGGTAGATAAGATATCATCAGCCTGCATCCATCAATGAATTATGTCAACAATAATAATCAATCATCATAACATCTAATCATATGTACATATGTCACATCAACAACATTAAAACCCAACAGTCCACTCCCTGACTCGATCCAGAGTCCAAGGGGTTTCATCGATGCCTCTGCATCCTCAAGGTCCAAAATCCTGCACACTCAGGAGAACGCAGTCAATAGCATCTGTCTAAGTAATACAACCAAATAACATATCGTCAAATCCATAATGTCTCATAATCATAATAAAAAATGACCAATAGATATAATAACCCAGATCACTTGCAAACAAGTGTCCTCAAAGAATAAGTTCGCTCAGTGTGTGCAAGAGTGGGATGTTACAGGAAAATTTTGTTGAATTTGGACCCAGGTTAGCCACTTTCCTTGGTGGAGGAGTTGCCCTACCTTGACAACCCAATAAAGTCGGATCCATTGTTGGCGACTTCCCTTGACCTATGTGTCCACTATATGATCAGTGGATGCATGTTCCATGCAGTCAGGCTTGAGCTCTATTGGTGTCAATTGTTCTTTGATGTGTGAGGTGTCCAATAATGGTGGAATATATGGTCGAAGGAGGTCCACATTGAACAATCAGTGTAAGCCAAGGAAGGGTGGAGTGTTGAGCTCAAAAGCATTGCTACCCACAACCTTGGTGGTAGTGTAAGGACCATAGAGAAGTGGGTAGAGCTTTAGATGGGGCCCTGTAAGGTTCTCTTTCTGCAAATGTAATCAGACCTTGTCTCCCACCTAAAACTTTTGTGGTACCCGATGTTGATCATGGCATTTATTTTACTTCGCATTGGCTTTCTACAAAATCTCATGGACCTTTTGAAATATGTGTTGAATCTGCTCAATGAATCTAGTGGCTTTTCTGGCCTCAGAATAAACATGGGAATAATATGTTTGTGTTGTTGCAAGAGGTAGTGCAACATCAATGGGACCCAAGGGTTGGAATCCCATGCCCACCTGAAAGGGGCTATGGCCGGTGGAGCTATGGAGAGCCCTGTTGTAGCAGCGTTGAACACAAGGGAGACTCGCATACCATGTATGCAGATTCTTAGAATTATACATGCGCAAGATGTGCACAATCATCTGATTGATGACTTGTGTTTGGTCATCAGTTTGAGGGTGGAAGGTAGTGGATTTGGTGAGCTTGGTGTTCAACAGTGACCAAAGACTCGACAAAAATGTGTTGAGGAACCTGTTGTCCTGATCAGAGATGATGGTCTGTGGTATCCCAAAATGGACTCACACTCGTTCGAAGAAGATCTTGGCAGGAGATTCCACTGTGATGCTCTTCTTGCAGGCTGTGAGAATGGCCATCTTCGAAAACAGATCAACTACCATAAATACACAATCATTACCTTTCTTGGTCTATGGAGGGCTAGACATGTAATCCATCGAGATGGATTCCCAAGGCCTCTCCAGAGTAGGAAGAGGGGTGTATAATCCTTTATTATTGTTGGTTGGCTTGGCAATGGCACATGGAGTGAAAAATATGATATACTTGTTGATATTGTGTCGAATTTTTGGCCAATAAAATGTTTATGTAGAATGGCCATAGTTTCCTCCATGCCAAAATGTCTTTCCATCCAACTGTAGTGAGCCTCCCAAATAATCTTTGCATGCTCGCTTGTAGGAACATAGAGATGGATGAGATGAAATATCATTCCATCCTAAATGTGATAATCGGTGACATTCGTGCCCATACCCAAAAGATGATAGGTGGTGGAAAAGTTTGTATCTTGCTGATAAAGTTGGGGCCACTCTGATGCCTCATGCCCACAGGAATGATGCACGGTGGTGAGTACAACCATGGGAGGTTGACACAGGCAGTCAATGACATGATTTATGCTCCCTGTCTTATACTTGATGTTGAGATTGAAATTCTACAGGTAGGTGGACAACTAGTGATGGCAGTAATTTTGCAACTTCCCCTATGTTTGTATGAACTATAGAGGCTTGTGATCAGTGTGGATTATTGTCTCCTTTCCCATAATGTAATTTTTCCATCGATGATAGGCTTGTACAATGTAATACATTTCCTTGTCATAGGTGGGATATATCCGAATAGTATCTGAGAGTGTCTCACTATGGTATGCTACCGGATGCCCGTCTTGAGTGAGAACTGTGCCTACAACATAGTCAGATGCATCAGTCTCAATATCGAACGGTTGTTGCAGATCGAGTAAGAAGATTATTGGAGATGAGCACAAGATATGCTTCAGATAATCAAATGTTCATTGTTGTTCCGTCCCCTAGGAGAAATTTTCCCTGCCACCACCCTTGGTCACTTGGATGAGGGACCATGCAATATGGGAGAATCCCAACATGAACCATCCATAGAAGTTGTCAAGTCCCAAGAATCTTCGAAGCTTCGTGAGTGTGGTTTGGGTTGGCTAATCACGGATGACTTGGATCTTAACTAGACTAACATGTACTCCATGCTTATCAACAATGTAGCTCAAGTATTGGACCCTGTTTAGGCCAAAGGAGCATTTTTCCAAGTTGGCATATAGCTTGTGCTGCTGCACAGTTCTCAAAACCTGTTGAATATGTTGCATGTGCTCCTCCCAAGTTTTGTTTAAGATGAGGATGTCATCCAAATATATCACTAGAAAACAGGTGGTGAAGGGTCTCAATACATCATCGATCAACCTCATGAAAGTGATTGGTACATTTGTTAAGCCAAAGGACATCACCAACCATTCAAAGAGACCTCCTTTAGATTTGAAAGTTGTCTTACATAAAT
Organism: Picea engelmannii; assembly: GCA_009831015.1. Taxonomy (NCBI): domain Eukaryota; kingdom Viridiplantae; phylum Streptophyta; class Pinopsida; order Pinales; family Pinaceae; genus Picea; species Picea engelmannii. The sequence continues at coordinate 30,757 of ML797326.1, read as the reverse complement.
CAATTGGTTCGATGGGAACCTGGTGGTAGCCAAACTTTAGGTGAATCTTGCTCAAGAATGTTTCCCCTTGAGTTCGTCAAGAAGCTAATCAATTCTAAGAATTGGGTACTAGATCCTCACTGTGATTTTGTTTAATGCTTTGTAATCAATGCATAGATGCCAGGTCCCATATTTCTTATGCACCAGTACAATCAGAATTCTGCAAGGGGACGAGTTGGGTCTGATGTGTCCCTTTTGAATAAACTCTTGGATATGACACTTGATTTGGTCATTTTCCATCATCAAGTGATGATAGGATCTTCCATTAGGAAGAGGTGCGTTGGGGGTTAGGTAAGTTGGATGCTTGACTTGGCAATGCGTCGATACCCCGATGGGTGAGGAGAATATGTCTCTGTACTCTTCCATGATCCCTTCGATTTTCTTCTGCTGCAAAGAGAGGCTCTATGTAGAGGCCAAAGATATGGCAATGATCTTCTTCTTACTGTGAGCATGGATCACAAAGAAGATGAACTTCCCGTTCTGTGAAATGACCTTACTGCATTGCTTAGCATAGATTAAAGAAATAGCGGTAGGAGGCACTACCTATGGTATCCTGTAAAATTGTCTACCCAAAGTAATAATAACACTATGGGGTCTGGAATCATACATAACATGTCGTTTCCACAAATATGGTTGTCCTAAAATAACATCACAAAATTAAATGGGAGAAATATCACACAATACCTTGTCTTTGAAAGGCTTGATTTTGTAGGGAAGACAACATTATTGGCTAACACATAGATCTCTTCCTTGGCGAAGCCAATCAGTGGTGTAGGGTTGTGAGTGTGGCGTCATTGGAAGGTCTAGACGCTTGAAAAAATATGTTGAGATCGATTTCTTCTTACTTCTGCTATCGACAATAAATGAAGCGAAGTCCCCTTTAGCCACATCTCTGAGTAAAATAGGCGTTCCCCTTCCTCTAGTTCTTCTAGTTCGCTTGGATGGAATTTGGTGGTAGCGACAGTGGAACTGGGTTGATCATTGACAATCTGCGTCCCTCCTTCTAGATTTGATTCAGAGTCAGAATCTTCCTCTGACTCATAAGTTTTAAGCTCAAACACCAGTGACTACTTGGAGCAGTATTCTTCAGTGTTGTGACAAGGGATTTTATGGTATTCACACCATTTTCCTGTGTACTTATAGGACTTCTCATTACCCTTCATGTGTTGTGGCTTGGAATATTTTTCCTAAGAGTGGCCATCTTTGCTCTATCCATTGTTCAGTGGGTTGGAGCCACCTTTTCCCTGCTTCGACTGTGAGGAGTTTGTAGATCCAAACTCTCTCCTCTTCTTCTTAAATTTCTACTTGATATTGATAGAATATCTATAATCTGTACCCAATGATGCGATGTCAAAAAAATCCATTTCTGTTTGAATGTATCTATAAAGAAAATCGCGATATTTGAGCACTAGATGTCGCTCAGAGTCTTTGATACCCAATTTGGTGCGCAAGGTAAGGAAAACGTTGGAGAAGTTTGGTACTTTCTAGTCCCTTTCCTAACACAGGGTCTTCTATCTTGTGTATTGGTCCTAGTAGCTTCCAATAGGGTAGTAATTTTCTTTAGTGGCATCCTAGAAGGAATCTCATGTGGGGGCGACTGCAAATATTGCAGATTCCTCTATGGCCCTTTGCTTAGAGTAAGTATCCCACTAGTCCTTAACATGGGGGAAAACCTTGAGGAGTGCAAAAGTAATCTTTTCCCTATCGGAAAAATTATGGACCGAAAAATACCCTTCAAGCAGATTCATCCATTTAGCTACAACATCTGCATCTATCAGTCCTTCAAATAATGGAATATCAAAATTTACATGTACCTTGAAGGGGGTTGCATGGATGCTTGATGAAGATGTGTCTTCTATGGGCATTCGTCGAAGGATCTATGAAAATTTATCCATCATTTCATTCCTTTTTCATGCAAGGGCTTCCTCGAGCAACATTTTAAAAGGATCTCCTACTCCATCATATTTCTTTTCATCCCCCATGGGTTGTTGTCACGCTTGGTGAAACCGATCTTGCAAAGTCTCGACTGGTTTGAGTATGATCCAGGTGGATATTGGTGGCCACCCACCTTTTCCGACTGGCTCAAAACAGTTTTCTGGCCATTTTGGCAATTTACTATTTTTAGCAGGTTCTCACTTCTGGGGCCATTTTGAGGGCCTAAATGAAGTTTTTTCAAGATTGAGATTCTCAATGATAGCCAAACGCACAATTGAGCCCCCAAAATGAATATCCTCGACGATACCTTTCCAACGAGCTATCACATGCCTAAAACGGAGATCGTATGCAAAAGTTACGACCCCGGGAAGTTGATGTACTAACTTACCCAAACGGGGCCCACACGACTTTTGGCGCTTCATCTCCTAGGGTTAGGTTTTTGGATGTCTATGAATTTTGACATTCTCGTCTATTGTAAAAATTCCTCTAGAGCCTCATTGTAATCAACTTCTCACGGATGCGAGTAGCAGCCACATCTCTACTCAGAGATAAGCTACCAACGCCCTAGCTAGTTTATTTCCATTCTGTCTGTAAGGACATTTCAGTCATTTGTTATTAATGAAATGAAGTCTTATTTCCACTACATCTCTGCGTTTATGTGTATTTATGTATTTCATTGTGTTCCTACATAAATTTGGATCAGTGGTATCAGAGCGGTCTGCTCATTCTCGATCCTTCTTTGCATGTCCCCAACGAGATCAGGGTATAAGGAGTTGGGGCTCGATCTGGTTGAACCTTTGCGAGATCATCCTCGCAAACCCCGACGACCGCCCATTGGGGAAGAAAAGAAAGATGAGGGAGCAGGAGATCCTATCAAAATGTTGCTCAAGGAGGCCCTCGAGAAACAAAGGAACGCGATGATGGACAACTTTACCCAGATTCTTGAACAAATTCCGACTGGCGGTGCATCGACATCCAGAAGCCACTCTGGAGGTGCCACTCCTTTTAAGGTACAAGTAAACTTTGACATTCCCATATTTGACGGCCAAATAGATGCAGATTCCATAGATAGATGGTTGAATCTGTTAGAAGGATATTTCTCAGTTCATGAGTTTTTCGATCGAGAAAAGATTATTTTCGCACTCCTCAAAGCTGCCCCCCATGTCAAGGACTGGTGGGAAACCTACTCAGAGCAAGAGGGACAGGGAGAACCCTCTTTGTTCTTGGCCACACCCACTTGGAATTCTTTCCGAGACGCAATCAAGGAACAATATTATCCCGTGGGGAGCTATGAGGACAAATACATACAATGGACTACTTTGCGGCAACAAAGGGACCAAGATGTGCATGAGATTATGAATATGTTTCATACCCTAAGAACAAAGTTGGGTATCAAAGATTCAAAGAAACATTTGGTGTTAAAGTACCACAGTTGTCTGCATAGATACATTCATGAGGAAATGGAGTTCCTTGACATCTCCTCACTTGGTGTGGCATACCGATATGCTTCCAAGATTGAGCAGAAGTTCAAACAGAAGAAGCGAGACTTTGGGTCTGCAAATCAGAAGCACGGGAAAGGTACTCCCAAACCACAAAACAAAGGACCAAGCCAAGGCGAGGTAGCCCAGGACAACCTACCAAAGCCACAAGCAAAGAACAACACCACGAAGCCAAAAAAGGACACAGGGAAGTGGTGTGAGTTCCATAAGAGCTCCACCCACAACACAAGTGAGTGTCGGGCCAAGCAGTCACTGGTAGCCGAGTTGAAGGTTTCTGAATCGGATGCATGCTCC
>ML797326.1:0-15743 GCA_009831015.1 Picea engelmannii | reverse complement strand
ATATATTATCGTGTCTTTATTGCTTATTAGGTTACATGTGATAGGTAACTTTGGTATAATTAGCAAGTCCTTAGGGTGATGCCTATTCTCTAGAGTTTCAAGTATAGGATGAAGTCTTGTATTTCTTACTCACATGAAGACACCTGCCCCATGCATGTTATGTATGACTAATGAATGGGAATTGGTAGCCACATTTTCTTTTCTTAAATTTCACACAAGTGTCTATAAGTGGGAAGTTCTTGTGGTACCTAAGACTATTGTATTACACCCACTTCATTTCCCATGGAGGGTACTCATATTCATGTGGGTATTCCCACCTTGGGTGATTGTTGCATGAGGGTTACCATAACTATCTCTCACGCCTTCACTAGTTGGTCTCAGGTTGTCATCTTCCTAGGTTGACTTTGGAAAATCCTTTTCATCTCTTTACTAGTTTCACTTAGGAATTAATCAACCTAGGATGGATTTTGGAAGAGTGCGCTCACTTGGGTAAATATTAGAGTCTTTTATAGGTGTGTGTTGATTGTAAGTTTTTGACCCCATTGAAATCCTTATATATTTTCTATTTTTTGAATCAAAATTTATGGGTAATGTTAATCCTGGTGGTATCTACTAAGGAACCCCTTTTCAAGAGGACCTTGTGTTTTTCCTTTTGTAACAACCCATCATGGTGTTACCTGGAAATTTATTTTACTTTATCTAAAACCATATACATCAAAGGAAGTTACATGCAGGATCATTAAAGAACACACATTTAAGCTAGCAAGTACACTAGGTAAGGGCCTACGAAAGGCCCATAAAGAACATGCAACTATATTATCAATTCCAAATAAATAGCAATGCACAATTGAATACCAAGGGAAAATTTTCCACCCAACCAATGAAACCACATTCACAAGTGTTGCCCCTAAGCAAGGCTCAAGCTCAAGGAGGTAACAAAATCACAAATTCATATTAGTATCAAGAATCCAATCCAAACTAATAAAGATCAAATCAAAATAGGATTACAATAATTCATCTTAGGTGTGGTGGAGAGTCTCTTGGAATTTCAACACCTCCAACTCCCTCGAGATTATGGCATTTAGATTTCTTACTACCACCTTCAATTGGTAACCACAACCATGAAAATAGTGGCACCCCCCTTCAAGTAAGGATATTACTACATCCTTCAACTAGTGATGGAAACCATGATAGTAGTGGAATCCTTCTCTACAAGGATATCACTACCACCTTCATCTAGTTAGCTAAACCACAATAGATATGGTGTCTTAAATTTTGAGTGGAAGGGAAAACATCACAAGGAACTACCCATACTGAGATTTAGTACCTATTAATGTTGTAGGTACACTCCCATGCCCTTAATCCACATAGACCTGGTTGGAACATACACATATTTTTCCAACCTACCAATACCACAATGCAAATTCAACAATAAAACGGAGTTCCACATAGTATTTCCTCGTGATCCATCCAACCCTTATAATGGGCATATCACTTCTTTTATAATCCCTCTTGATGCAACATCTTCTATTTGCATTGTGAGCGATTCACCCTAGTAACTTGATAATTTTCCCTAAAATAAAATTGGTGATCATATCAAGGAGAAATTTTTGATTTATTCCTATTAGGGTCCTTCACATATGTTTCATATATATCTTGTCAAAGTTTGGTTTGTATTTTACCTTAGCCATATTCCCTTTCTTGTTTTTGTACAACCAAAATGCATTTTCTGGCTTGTTTAGTTTAGTTTTTCCCTTTCTAGATTCGTGCATATGACTATTTGTAGCTATATATATAGGCATGTGTGACTTTGATCTACATAAATCAAGAGAAAATGTAGGTTGTTGTGAAGAAACCCATGGGAATCTCATGTATATTGCAACAAATTGTTACAAGTTAAGAATTTACTTATCCAATTTTGAGCATTTCTGCAACATTGAAAGTCTTTAGGTCTTAGCTTCAAGGATTTGGCATTTATTGCATGTTTGATATTTTATTATTTGTTCCATGTTTTTTTCATTTTACCTATAATGAAAAATAAGGATTATTGAAAAATACAAAATATTGTCTTTTAGATCATTTGGGAATCTCTTAAGTGGTTTGATGCATTTTAGAAGTGATTAGATTTAAATGGAAATACTAGATTCCTTTAAATAGCATTCTCTCAAGAAAATTGAAAGGAGTTGATTTTCTTGGTTTGAGCTATATTTTTTGAATAGTTGCATTGCATTTAGTGTTTGAAAAAGTTAGCTTGGGTTTTGTACTTTTCAAAGTTTCTTAAATTTGAGCATATTTTTCAAGTTTAAAGTAGGGTTTTTATTTCTAAACTTTTTTTTTTTACCTTTTTTCATTTAAGAAAATAATCTTTTTCCCACTTCCTTTTCACTCAAAGTAAAATAAACCATTAAAAAACAATGCTTCATAAAATGAACTAGACTTGTTTTCTTTGATAGAAAACCTACAATAGTATGGTATTTTTGGGCCTTGCTAAAGGTTTGGAGAGTTAAGTATCCAAGGCCATGAAAAGTAAAACTAGGACTACTAAAGAGAGAAAAACTCATTAATAGTGAAAATTACTTCTTGAGAAAGCGCACCTCACAGACATGTTAAGGATGAGGTCAAACTAGACAAGTATAGAGATTATCCCTTCTTTCTTGTTTGTTATGTTATGTGTTGTTGGCCCTTGGTTATGGAAGGAAGCAAAGAACGAGGAAGAAAAGGTAAAAAGTGAGCTTCGCGGGAGACACAGTGACTGTCACTGGGTCGAAGTGAGCAAAAGAACAGAAAAGATAGAGCCAAGTGAGGGAAAGCAAGCCGTTGGATGAGGAGATTGAGGATGATAGATCAACAAGGAAGATGGACCAAGGATGACTCAGGAAGTCGAAAAAGCCAGCATTAGATGGCTTGGAGCACCGCGAGATGGAGAAGGAAAGACAGGCTAGCGAAGCCCAAAAATAACGGGTCAAGTTGACCTAGGGCTGTAGACACCTAGGGTTTTGGTAATTAGGGTTTTGACACCTAGGTTTCGACCTGAGGCTGTCGGTGAGGGATTGTAATGTATAAATAGAGGTTGAGAAGAACTAGGTCGGGTCGTTACTGTAGCTGAGCCTCGTTATTGATTATTGTTCATTGGGAGAATATTGTATTATGGGTGAGAGAAGTGCTGAGACAGAGAGCCTTCTAGTATTGTAAGATCTTCATCTGGGTGCGAAGATCAAGTCCTGCAGCTGGGTGTGCAGGAAGGGAGACAAAAAGAGAGACGGAGAGACACGCTCTGCTAGCCAAGAGCACAGATCAGAACTATAAGATTTATCTTAATATATCACAAGCACAGTTCTATGGATGTAGCCCTAGAGAGAGGGTGAACCACATACATCTGGTGTTGTGTGTGTGATTGATTCTTTGAGATTTTTTGTTGTTATATTGCTATCTGCATTATTGTATTAGATCATATCTATAGTTGTGAAGGATAGATCTAGATAGTTGAATGGTAGATGCATGTTATGTTGTTGTTGTAATAAGAACCACTTGATATTCCCCTGGTTATACACATATCTATCCTGCAACCCCCTCATAGATGCTTCAGGTGAGACTGCATCTGCTTCGCAGGTGCTGCCGAAAGGGCTAGTAGCTAGGGCTTGTTGGTGTGCTCTTGGAGCTGAACCCTGGGTCTGCCCCTATGCCAACAAATGGTTCTGTTGTCGGGACAAGAATCTTTTTAAGGGAATGTCAAGGTGGTTCTCATCGAAGATAGAGATTTAGAAGTGGATAGAGGATGAAGAGAAGGACCATGCTTAAGCCCAGAAAAAGAACCCTAAAATAAGCACTAAATATTGGCTACAAATAAACATCTTCACCGACATTCATGAGATCTTCTTTGGAGGAATCCATCAGGAGCTACATGAGTGGTTGGATAGGTTAGCTGACACACGGTTTGAAATCAGATCTACACCTGATGTGGTTTAGACACCAGCATTGATCGAGAAGGTCAAGAGAGTCAACAACATTGTATCCAGAGCAGTAGATCACTGGTTTGATAGTACCATCGGAGGGTATATCATTGAGTTTATTGTTGATAGAACATAAGTGTACATCCAAGCTGAGAGATACTTTTTAAAAGGACCCAGAGGAAAAATTTTGCACTTCCTAAAGCTAAGAATCAAGATGCTCTTGCATGAAAACCACATCTTGAAGATACAATAGATTGATCGGACTTGAAAAGGCTAATGTTAAATATCTCGGACAGCAATAGCGACACAGAAGCAGGACATACACGCAGTTCACCTTGAGAACTTGTTTAAGAAAAACTACGTAGAATAAGGTTTCTATAGTGGAGAAGAGGTATATCTAACCGACGAAGAGCATCCAGAGCCCACCAGAATGGAAGAAGGGGAAGTTGAAGACCTGCGCCAAAGAGAGCCAGAAACCTCAGGAACTGTGTGAAATACTGAAGTAAGTAACGTTAATCCTCCTATTGTCCCAACAATACTTACCAGACAAAATAGTTAGAAGCACCAGAGTCTTTAGAGTACTGCTACTAGTAGCTCAACATATACTCAGTAAGAACCCTAGTCAGCTTTATGGAAAATGAAATGAGACTCCCTATCTTTAGAGGAGATGGATCTAAAGATCCATATCAACATTGGTTTCTCTGTAAGGCCGTACATAATATTAAAAGTATCACCAATGAAGCCGTCAAGAGAACCCAGTTCAGTACTATTCTAAGGGACCACGCACTAAGATGGTACATGAAACTTGTCCAAGGACTGGCACAGCCTAAGCCCCTGAATGAGATCAAGAATGCGCTGATTGTAGAGTTTAAGAAACCAAAGTTGGAGTCACAATGTATTACAGAACTAAAAGAGATTAAACAAAAGGTAGCAGAACATGTTTGGGAGTTCGACTAGAGATTCAAGACCCTAACAGTCCGATTAATTTTCCATATCCCTGACGAATAGAACAAAGAATGGTTCATCCCTGTGTTGTTACCACACATAAGAGTCCCTATGATGCAACAAAATATTGCATCTCAGGCAGAATTTTTGGAGATCGGCATGAATCTTGAATCAACACCGATGGGAGAATCTATCTCAGGCATTATCCAGATCATGAGCCAGCTAACTAGTTTGTATTTACATGTCGAGGATATGAAGAAGGATAAGGGAAAAGACAAAAAGGAAGATATTTGGTGTGTAAGATGCATATCTGAAGGCCATGATAAGGAACATTGTCCCTTATGTCATGATTACTTGGCATCAGGGGAATCGATCCCCTTAAAGAAAGTTAACCTACCCTGGTGTGATGTATGTAGAAATAGGCATCACCCAGGTGAGTGCTACTACATGCAGAAGTATGTCTAGACACCCACAAACTTGTATTGTACATTCTGTAAATCAGTGGGGCATGATGATCGAGATTGTAGAGATTATGATATCATGCATGAAAGGTCGAGACACATATACAAGATTCAAGGAAAAGTACAAAAAGAAGGAAACACTCCACAGTACAACTCTCCATGGAGAGGAAATTTCACTCCTCGCGGTGGCTACAGAGGAGGAGGAGGAGGAGGAGGAGGTATGGGATGAGTCCGAGGACAAATAATCTATTACAACTGTGCGTAACCAGGACATTTAGCAAGGGATTGTCAGAATCCCTGCACAACCTGTAGTTACTGTAACTCCTTCGAGCATGTCATAGAGGAATGCCCTGTGTTGTTGTCTAAACTTCAGGAAAGACGAAGACCCCAACAGAACCCACAAGTACAACTGATATATGTTGAACCTCATGGAGCCAACCCTAGAGTCATTGTTATCACTCGAGGAGGATCTGCTACAGGAGAAGACAGAGCAGCCCAAGGAAAGACTAAAAACGACCACAGAGTCAAGAAAGCTACAGAAAATACCCCAACGTTCAATGCTAAGAAAGAAAGAAAGATATTCGAGGAGGCAAGAAAATAATTCAAAGGAGATCAAGGATCTTCATCAAAGAGACAACCAAAAATCAAAGAATATGGCATGCCTCAGGCATTTGATCCATCTGTATCGCCAACATAAGGGAAAGAGGTAAGAAAACTCATGGAATTCTTGTACAGTTGTGTTAATTTGATTCAAGATAAAGGCACTGTACAATAATTACAAGATTTAATCAAGCAGTATGAGCTAGGAAAAAATAGACCCCTTACTGAATAGAGCAATGCACCAAATTGGAAAAATGTGAAGGAAAAATAAATAATTACACTTGAATGCTCAGATAGGAGAGTATGAGATAGACTATGTGGTCCTCAACTTAGGGTCAGAGGTCAATGTCATGATGAAGCAGAATTGGGCACTGATGGGAAAAACCAAGCTAATATATTCCCCTATTAGGCTTCGCATGGCTAATCAACAAGTTGTCAACCCATTTGGACGATTAGAGCATCTCCCAGTGGACATCGATGGAGTAAGAACCTTTGCAGATTTTGAGGTAATCAAAATTGTTGATGATAGTTTCCCTTGCACTGCATTGTTAGGAATTGATTGGGCCTTCAACAATTCCACTGTTGTTGATCTAAAGAAAAGGTGCATGACATTTGAGAAAAATGGCCTTAGGGTCGTTGCACCTTTAGATCCAGATGAGGGTCCACGATACACAGAACCTATCAGAGAAGAGGACCACACATTTGAACTGGAAAACATCTTAAAATTAACAACCAGACAGTAGGATTATATCAACCCTACAGCTGACGGGAATATGAGCTGGAAAAGTGACAACACATGTTCATCCAACTCCGAAGAAGTGTTGGAGAACTGGAAGAACTATATGTATGAAGTATCTACAAGAATATGTGCTAGGATAACCAGAGAAGTTCGTTGGATTGGCATAGTAGTGAGTAATCTACCTACATTTTATGGGCTGAACCCCTTAGAGAACTTCTTATCAGAATTTGAGACAAGTGTACCAACACAACAGAGGTTGTTGGCAATGGATGAGGCCATGAAAGACACACCAAAAAGATGGTGGGGGACACATAAAAGCAATATTACAGACTGGACACAATGCCGAACTTTGATGATAGCGTGGTTTTCAACACAAGTAGGAAGTTACGAAGCAAGGTACAAAGGTCGAAGCTACCCAAAGGACCATGTACGAAGCTATGAAGAGGCCTAGAGTGACAATCCTAGAGAACAATGGGTACACAGATTCATCCATACGCTAGATACCACCTCGATTAATTGGTACCTTCAAGCAGAGCTGGGCCTTGTCACTTCATAATGGGAAGGTATGATCCAGAATTTTATAACCACCTTTTTGTTTGATAGTGGATTTCCTTTTGTAGATCAAGCACTATAGATGGTCAGACAACAAGTATTTAAGGAGGCATCTGGCCTCCCTTTGGAGAAAGAAGAGGATGAATGGACTGCACCCCTCCAGAAACTACAGACCTGCTACAACATTAATGTTGATGAAGACGATGATCCAAGGAAGGTGAATATCGCAGAAATAGAAGGTCAGAGAGATGTGGAAGGACCAGGAGTTGAACTGCCATTAATTGGACAATCAATAAAGATAAATAAAGTCAATATAGGGATAGAGGAGACACCAAAGCATGCCAATGTCGGATATTATTGGGACACTGCTACCACTGAAAAAATCACAGAATTATTGCACGAGTATCAGGACTTGTTCCGGATCAAGTTCATTGATATGAAGGGAATCAAAGGACCTATGGGAGAAATGAGAATATCTTTGAAACCAGATGCGAAGCCAGTCAAGCAAAGACCATATAGATTGAATCCAAAATATAAGGAAAAAGTGAAGATTGAGCTTGACAGAATGTTGGAAGTAGGGATTATTGAACCTGTCGAAGAGTCAGAGTGGATTAGCCCCATGGTAGTGAAAGATAAGAAGACAGGTCAAATCAGGATTTGCGTAGATCTTAGGAAGTTGAATGATGCCTGTCTACATGATCCTTTCCCTACACCTTTCACAAACGAAGTGTTGGATAACGTGGGAGGCCAAGAAGTATATTCTTTTACAGATGGGTTTTCAGGATACCATCAGATCCATATCGCCAAGGAGGACCATCATAAGACTACATTTTCCACAAAGTGGGGATCCTACCAATATACAGTAATTCCATTTGGACTGAAGAATTCCCTAGCCATATTTTTCAAGGCGGTGGTTGAAGCGTTCAAAGAATTTTTGCATAAGTTTTCAAAAGCATACTTTGATGACTAGACTATTTTTAGTTTGTTGAAAAATCACATTGAATGTCTAAGGCTAATGCTACATAAATGTAGGCAGTGTCAAATTGCTTTGAATTTGAATAACTGCATGTTATTCTCACCATTTGGAGTATTATTAGGTCATATTGTATGCAAGAAAGGATTGTTGGTGGATCCATCCAAAATTGCAATTATAGTTGATTTACCACCACCTACATCAGTCAAACAACTATGCACTGCACTAGGACATACTAGCTATTACAAGAAATTTATCAAAGGATATGCTCAAATTACTGCGCCAATGGAGAAGTTATTAAAGAAACATTGTCAGTTTGGTTGGACAGATGAATGCCAGTATAACTTCGACACACTGAAACAAAACATGGTCGCTATGCCTATTCTAGTCTTTCCCAACTAGAGCAAGGAATTTCATGTGCATGTCGATGCATCTTCTATTGCATTAGGAGTATTACTGGCACAACCTAGAGAAGGGGACATTGATCATCCATTAGCATTTTCCAGCAGAAAGCTATCCACATCTGAAATCAATTACACTACTACAAAGAGAGAGGGACTAGCCATGGTGTATGCATTGTAGAAATTCCACCACTACTTGTTGGGAGGACACCTTAAAATGTTTATTGATCACTCTGCATTGAAATACCTAGTCAACAAGCCAGTGTTTGGGGGGAGAATATGCAGATGGCTTCTCCTATTTCACGAATATGATTTTGAGATCATAGTTAAGCCAGGAAGAATGAATAAGGGTCCAGACCACCTGTCGAGATTGGAGCATGTCGAATAACCTACTAGTCTGGAGCATACACTACTAGATGCACATCTTCTTTCCATTAGAAAGATTGATGACCACTTCACAGACATAGTCCAGTTCTTTTCAACAGGAATGGCTCCAGGTGAGTACACGATTCCTCAGAAGAAACAACTAGTGGTGTGCGTTGCAGCTTTTTCACTGATAGTCGGTCAGCTATATAAAATGGGACCTGATGAGATCCTAAGAAGATGTGTGATCGAGGCAGAACGCCCTATGATCCTCGAAGAAGCTCATGAAGGCATTGCAAGAGGACATTACGCAGGAAAAGAGAATGCACAAAAGGTTTTGCGAGCTAGCCTTTGGTGGCCTACATTACACAGAGATGCTAAAGACTATACCAGAGCATGCGATGTATGCCAGTGAGTTGGAAAACCATCCCGAAGAGATGAGATGCCATTAGCACCATAGATGACCCTAAAAGCATTTGAAAAATGGGCCATTGACTTCATGGGACCTATAAACCCACCAGGAAAGCACACAGGAGCAAGGTATATTATCACTGCAATAGAATACCTGACTAGATGGGCCGAAGCAAGAGCATTCAAGGACTGTATTGCAGCTATAGCTGCGTGTTTTGTATTTGATGAAATAATAACCAGTTTTGCATTCCCTAAGGTCCTTATGAGTGATCAAGGTACACACTTCATCAATAAGACAATTGAAGCCTTGACTGAAGAATTTGCAGTCCACCATCAGAAAAGTAAACCTTACCATCCACAAGAAAACAGAACAGTTGAAGCATTCAATAAGATCTTGGAGACAACATTGACAAAGATTTGTAGTGTGAACAGGGATGACTGGGATTTAAGAGTACCAACAGTACTCTGGGCTTATAGAACCACATGCAAGAAATTAATAATGCAAACCCCTTTCAAGTTGGTTTATGGTCTTGAAGTTGTTGTCCCAATCGAGTACTTGGTACCAAGCTTAATAATTGTTGCATTTACAGACATGGATGATACTGGCACTATGCATGAGAGGCTATCACAGTTGGTCAAACTAGAAGAAGACAGATTCATTGCAGGCTTCCATCAACAAATTCATAAGGAACGATAAAAGGCCTATCATGACAAACACATCAAGAAGAATATATTCAGGAAAGGTGATTTAGTTTATACTGGTATATGAAATTAAGTTTATCAAACACCCTGGGAAGTTCAGAATGCATTGGCTCAGACCATATGAGATTGCCTATGTTACATAAGGAGGAGTTGCACAGCTGAAGAAATTGAAAGGAGACTAGAAGGAAGGCTTGGTGAATGGGAGTCGGCTGAAGTTGTACTATGACAACCAGCTGCCTCACAACTCTCAGTAGAATCAAGAAGACAAGGGTACAGGTACTAGGTGCAGTTGAAACTGGGTACCAGACATAGAAAAGACAGTCTGCACAAGGATGGAAATGAGGCATCAAGCATAAAGCAAGGGTTGCATTGCACAGTCGAAAGTCGAACTAAAACAAGAGGATCAGATTTCAAGTGCCTCAGGATGAGTCATAGGTGAGTGTTGGGGTCCTGTTGGCCCTTGGTTATGGAAGGAAGAGAAAAACGAGGAAGAAAAGGTAAAAATCATGCTTTGCGGGAGACACAGTGACTATCACTAGGTCAAAGTGAGAAAAAGAACAGAAAACATGGAGCGAAGTGTGGAAAAGAAAGTCATTGGATGAGGAGATCAAGGATGATAGATCAACAAGGAAGATGGACCAAGGATGACTCAGGAAGTGGAAAAAGCCAGCATTATATGACTTGGAGCACCGCGAGATGAAGAAGGAAAGACAAGTTGGCAAAGCCTGGAAAGAACGTGTCAAGTTGACCTAGGGTTGTAGACACCTAGGGTTTTGGTAATTAGGGTTTTGACACCTAGGTTTTGACCTGAGGTTGTCGGTGAGGATTGTAATGGATAAATAGAGGTCGAGAGGACCTAGTTCGGGTCGATACTATAGCTGAGCCTTGTTATTGATTATTGTTCATTGGAGAATATTTTATTATGGGTGAGAGAAGTGTTGAGAGAGAGCCTTTTGGTATTGTAAGATCTTCAACTGGGTGCGAAGAGAAAGTCCTGCAGTTGGGTGCACAGGAAGGGAGAGAGAAAGAGAGATGAAGAGAGAGGATTTGCTAGCCAAGAGCGCATATCAGAATTGTAAGCTTTATCTTAATATATCATAAGCACAGTTCTATGGATGTAGCCCTAGAGAGAGGGTGAACCACATACATTTGGTGTTGTGTGTGTGATTTATGCTTTGAGCTCTGTTGTTGTTATATTGTTATCTGCATTATTGTATTAGATCAGATCTATAGCTTTGAAGGATAGATCTAGCTAGTTGAATGGTAGATTCATGTTATGTTGTTGTTGTAATAAGAACCACTTTATATTCCCATGGCTATAGACATCTATGTCCTACAACCCCCTCATAGTTTCTTCGGGTGAGACTGCATCTATTTCACAGGTGTTGTCGAAAGGGCCAGTAGCTAGGACTTGTTGGTGTTCTCTTGGAGCTAAACCCTGGGTCTGCCCCTATGCCAACATGTGTTATAGGGAACTTTGGTATAATTAGCAAGTCCTTAGGGAGATGCCTATTCTCTAGAGTTTCAAGTATAGAATGAAGTATTGTATTTCCTACTCATATGTTGACACATATCCCATGCTCATTCTATACGACTAATGATTGGGAAGTGATCGACATATTTTATTTTCTTAAGTTTGACATAGATGTCTACAAGTGGAAACTTCTTGTGGTACCTAATATAGATGCATAAAATCCACTGCATATCCCCTGGAGCGTGCTCATCTTAATGTGGGTACTTACACCTTGGGTGATTATTGAGTGAGGGTTACCATAACTATCTCTCACACCTTCACTAGTTGGACATGGGTTTTCATCATCCTAGGTTGACTTTAAAAAATTCATTTTCATCTCTTTACTAGTTGGACTCATGACTTAATCACTCTAGGATGTATTTTGGAATAGTTTGTTCACTTGGGTAAATCTTAGAGTCTTTTATAGGTGTGTGTTGATTGTAATTTTTTTACCCCATTGATAGCCTTATATATTTTCTATTTTTTGAATCAAAAGTTATGGATAATGTTCCTAGAGGTATTAACCAAGGGACCCCTTTGCAAGGGGAACCTTTTTCTTTTCCTTTTGTAACAACCAATCATGGTGTTACTTGGACATTTTTTCTTTATCTAAAACCATATACATCAAAACATGCTAAAATGTAGGATCATTAAAGAACACACATTTAAGCTAGAAATTACAACAAGTATGGGCCTACCAAAGGTCCATAAAGAACATCCAACTATACTATCATTTCCAAATAACCAACAATGCAGAATTAATTACTAAGGGACAATTTTCCACCTAGACAATGCAACTTCCTTCACATGTGTCACCCCTTAAGAAAGGATCAAGTTCAAGGAGGTAAAAAAATCAAAAATTCATATTAGGCTCAAGAATCCAACCCAAAATATTGAAGAGTAAATAATAATAGGCTTAGAACAATTCATCATTGGTATGGTGGGGAGGGTCTTGGAGTTTCAACACCTCCAAATCCCTCGGGATTATGACATGTAGGGGTCTTACTATTGCCTTCAGTTAGGGATCATAACCACGATAGTAGTGGCACCCCCCTTCAAGTAAGGATCTTACTACCACCTTTAGATAGTGATTGCAACCAAAGCAATGGTCACATCCTTATCTACAAGAATATTACTACCACCTTCAACTAGTGACTGCAACCACAATAGTTGTGGTATCCTTCATTTTGAGCACAAGAAGGAGCTATCCATACTGATATTTAGTACCTCTTAATGTTATATGTACACTCCCAAACCATGAATCCACATAGACTTGGTTGGAACATACACAAATCTACCCAACCTACCAATACCATAATGCAAATACAACAACAACACTAAGTTTCATAGAGAAGTTCCTCATGAGCCATCCAACCCCTGTAATGGGCATACCACTTATTTTATAATCCCACTTAATGTAACATCTTCCTAATATTTTTCTCTTTCCCTTCCCCTTTTCCATGCAAAGGCGATTTTTTTCTTGAGGATGAATTCACAAGTGTCCAAAACAAGGTAAAAGTGAAATACAACCCTTTCCCCTTCTACCCATTTATCTGAGTTAACTTCAGAGGCCATTTTCAAAATTCATTGCACATTTCCCAAGCTTTGTAGGCACTAGGACATGATAGTTATCCTCATTAAGATAATTTTCCTTCCCTTGAGTGAACTTTCACATTGTCCACCAAGGCCTCAACCTATAACAAATTACTATCCTAGATACCAAAGTATATATACAACTTCATTGTCATCATCGATCACACGATGTTTCTCATTAACAAGGAATCCACATAACTCACATCCTAACAAGCCATTCAACATATGCAGAAGTCGTATGGAGCTAGATCATGCCAAATCAACCATATCACTGGAAAAATATTCAATGCGTTTATATGTCATCAACCACATCATATCAAGGACATATCATATTAAATTTTCATCAGAGGTCATCAAAGCTATCAAATCATTATCAAGAGTATGCAATATCAACATCAATATGCATAGCATCGACACATCAATAAACATGTTAGAGAATAAGTATATATGAAATATAAACCATACCATTAAGGACTAATTGTGCTAGTCATCGTCCAAGAGTTACCAATCCTACATGCCTATTATCAAGAGCATTTACTATTGACTAAATCATTAATAAAGGAAACATCAGAGGTTATCACAAACTATACCATCTCATAGGTGTCTAGGCTTATCTTTCCCAATCATACATAGAGGCAAGCACTAGGGGCATGGTGAGTCTAACACCACCATCTCCTATTAGTTAAATAAAACATCAATACATGTATTACAAGGATATCACACCTTGTAAAGAAGGGAGTCTGTCCTCGCTAAATAAAATATCAAATAATGATTACTTGTCATAAGCCTTCAAGGGTATATTGATTAGGTGGTCCGTATGTCTAATGGTGAGTGAATATCAAATAGGGGATCATTCAAAAGAAAAGATTCCAAATAATATAAAGTAGTCAAAATCTAGTCAAAGGATAGCTAGCAACTAATACAAAGCTTAATAATAATTTCTTAACTTGGGAACACATTGCCTATTATCAAGGTACAATTCATAAACAACTCGTTGTTGAAAAAACGAATTAACCATGATCCATGGAGGATGATATTTGTAAAATATGGCTAGTAATAATTAGTGAGGAGTTTCTCATTAGGAAACAATAACATCTACCATCACAAAAAACAAAAAATCTCACACGATGCTTGCATGCAACATAGGGCATTACAATTTTCCCACTATCAATAAGGGTACAACCTTGGAGCAAATTCAATATTATGTAACCGAGTAGGAAAAACTTCTAAATATCATAAAATTGTCTTTCACATTTTTTTAAAAACCAAGAAACTTCTCCCATAGCAAACAACTAGTGAATAAATTTTTAATGATAACAATTTGATGATCACATTCATGGGACACATTTTCACTAAAATCAACTAGAATCATGATTCTAATTATTAATAAATAAGCTGATCATAATTAAAATATTTTTCCACACTTAAAAAGATTCGATGAAATTTATCTCCCACATAATATTTGTCATTGTGCACCTTGTCTTTCCAATCAAGTAAAAATCATAATCACAATATTTGTGAGATGCAACAACCATGTATCTGACATACATTTGCTACTAAAATATAAATAATATCTATCACTTTTTCCCAAACCACACACCCAAGAAAGCTATTTCCACATTCATGATAAATAAAACATTATTATACCTGCCGATAGGCATGGTATATAGCTTTGAGTTAGGCTTGACTTGCTGTGGTATATAGTATTGGATATGCTATTGATCATCTATTAGTTGGGTTTTGACCAAAATAGTTTTGATCATCTATTAGCGGCTACGTAAGGATCTTCAACGGCTGCGGAAGGATCTTCAACGTCCTTCAATGAGATGAGGCTCAACGTCCTTTAATGAGATGACGCTTTCCTGCCATATTCAACAAATGAATTTGTTATTCATCTCGACACATGTAGTGGATTCAATACAACTATTGTTTTATTTTATTATACTTGCATAGCGGTAGATATATACTACCATACAACCTTGTTAAAAATGTCTTTGCTTTCAAGATTTATAATACAACTTTGAATCTATTTATTTTCTAGAATCCACGTTTAGGAGTTTCCACCAATATATCGAAGAAATATAGAAGGTAAAAGCCCAACCACTTTTACACGACAAAACCACACTATGGAAGATTGCAACACCAAACAAACTTCAATACAATAGGTTTGGTCATCTCCACCTATCAACATCACCATTTGTTTTGAAAGGTAGAAAATATTAGAATGTGTATCGCATCTAAGAGTAGTGAAATCTTTCACTTGTTAAATGGGTTTTTACTCCGATATAAACGGAATTACATAGAGTGAAATAAAATAAAAATCACTTGGTAAAATTAACTAATGTATTAAATACAAAATTTTAATACATGGCCATCTTTCCATTATAATTAAACTTGAACTAAACTATGACAAACTTTTAATACATAACGATCTTTTCATTATAAGTAAATTATGATTATTAATAAAATTTTAATACAAAATCATATTTTCATTATAATTAAACTATGACACTAACTATTGAACATTCTATTATAACTAA
>ML797325.1:310872-336126 GCA_009831015.1 Picea engelmannii | reverse complement strand
TGAGATTCCTCTTAAATTGATGCCTCACCTTGTTAATAGCTTTATGTTTTTCCTCATATCATGCATGTTTCCTTTCCTTTAAATTTAACTCAGATACAAGAAATGGCCTAAAATTTAGTCATCCTATTAATTCATGTTTTAAAATCATTCTCTTTAGATTGTGAAATAGAGATAACAAAGCCTAAAAAAGAAAACATGGAATTGTATCTTCTTTACCTCTATCCTTCATGATAGTACCAGTTTCAAGGCAGCCTAACATCGAACCCGGTATTTCGGATCAAACCAGCATCGCTCTAAATTTATTTAACACTATCTTACAAACAACAAATAACCAGGTTGAATTAGAACGTTCATGGGCAGCAATCAAGAGAGATATCAGCATTCAGGAAAACTGGAAATTTCGACAGAGACAATTGAGAAACCAATTATAGCCCTCGCCTTTTAATCATTGATTTTTCTATCCTCAACTTCCTCTATCTTTTCAGATGCCTTGATAGTATACTTTAGAGCCTTAAAGTATAAACTCAGGAACAACATGTTCCTTGTGTACAATCCCCACACAAGGCTCCTCTACCATACCAAGAATGCCACTGATATCCTCATGTGTCATGTCTAGCATAGGTGACTAAGAAGATGAAAAATGTGACTTAGTCATCATAGGAAGCTCATCATTCTCCATACATGTCTTCCTAGAATCCATGTCTACACCCACCAGTAGGTCATCCAACCTCCTAATCTCATCTTGTCTAAGTGCCAACACATATGAATCCTCACAAGTGTCACCACTGTGTTTAAGTTTTGAATCTTCAACATTAACTGATGGGGAAGATGAAGGATATGCACTATCATCCTATCCATACAATTGTCCCTCAGATGCGCAAGAGTCACTAGCCTTATCGGACTGCTCCAAAAAGGCATCTATGGTTGCATTCACATGCATCTCCTCATCCTTGCTATTATAGTGCACCTCAACAATGTGCACCTTCCCTTTACCCCTACATCTGTGATTTGGCTTCCAAGGCACTTTGCAACTGTAGCAATGCTCCCTGCATCTAATGGGTGTAGGCTCCATCTGTGCTCCTGTCAATCCACTCATTGGTAATGATGTATCTAGATCCTTATATGATTTTCCCCTTAGGCTAGTAGGAAAACTAGCTCTGATACCACTGTAATGTTCCTGACTTGGCTAATCTAGGAAACACTACTAATGTGTGTGTAGGATTAATGGTTTACAACATATAAATGATCATACAATTAATAAATGCGACAAAGGACTGCAAAGTTTGTATTATGATATCTCTATGGATTACAAAATGGCTGAATGGGGCTAAATAAACTAACAATACTCGACTAGATCAACAGACAAAGGATCTTAGCTGGAATACAAATAAGAAACTAAAAGATAATACCCGGAATATGGGAGCACTACGGAATCAATGAATGCATTGGGACTATGGAAACTCTGACGATAACTGCTGGAAGTCTGGAAAGTTTTCCCTGGGATATATACTTATCGGAATGGCCTAGAAACAGTCCCAAATGATGCGCCCTGCTCTATTCCTCGGTATTGGTATCTTTCGGACCCCTTTGCTGATGAATCTAGCCCCCAGATGGATACCCATGGGGGAATGTGCCCCTCTTCTTCTCGCAAAATGCGTCCTAGTGATTCCACCGTCAAAATTGGATGAGATATGTCTCAAAATGACTGGCTTGGTCTACTGGGAAATGGGTCGGAAGGGTTTCCCTGAATCTGGTCTGATGCTCGCTCTAGAACCCCAAATGTGCCCGCCAAAAGTGTCACACGTCCAAGTATAGAAAATGCGTCCCAGTTGATTCCTCCGTCGAAATCTGATGAGGAACCAAGAAAAATATGCGCCTTTCCCTCCTCTCAAATGGGTCGGAGGGAAATCTTAGAACTCTCCCTGGATGGGATAAGTCGACTAAAAAACCTCTCAGAAGTTGTGCCCTCACTCTGGATGAATGTGCCCTTGCTATTGAAAATTGTGTAACTGTTGTTGAAGAATGATGGAAGACCTGAATGATCTTCTTGATGACTAGGGTGTGTCTCTCAACACCGAAATCAACCACTGGTGTCTTCCTCCTGGAATCCACTGAACTATCTCTCCTGAGATGTGCCTATTCTCCTCAATGACAAGTCATAATCTGCATAATGATGAATTAGGTCGCTGACCCTTCTCTTATAGCTTTTCTAAACCCTAATTCACTGTTGAAACCCTAATTCATTGTTGAACTTTTTCCCTCCAATCGACTTTTACTTTATTTTATTATTCCTTGATTAAATCACTTAATTAATTAATCAACTAACCATTTTACCTCTAAAAAGTGATCTATCCATCCTTATGGCTTCTCTAGCCACTGAAAGTCACTTCTCATCATCTTATCCTGTAGTGATCTTCTTCCTGATTCCGATGAGCTATTACACTAAGAGGTTTATCCAAGTAATATGCCCATTATGACCTTCTTAGTGAATTTAATTAAGATATGACCCATAATAACTCAAAATTATGGAAATCGTCGGAATGCAACGGAACCAAAGCCAAGCTATGTGGAATGGATCCTGATGATGAACGATGCAAGTCATACCCAATAAAACCCCTCAATATCTCCCGAACTCCCTGTCACCCCTATTTGGCTACTCTGGTAGGCATAGCACTCTGTAAAATTATAATTTCCCAAAATGGGGACATTACAAAACCCTTGTCCTCCATAACTGGTACTGAAAGAAATTTTTTCTTCAAACCTATTACATAAAGAAGATCATGGGAATCTAATGAACCTCTTGACTCAATATGGAATGTAACTATTCCCTCTTCCTTCACTACATACCTGGCATCATCACCAAGCTCCACATGAACCTTTGAGTCCTTCTCTGTCAGACTGTTAAATATCTATCATGCCTATGTCATATGACGAGATGCACCATTATCCAAGAACCAAGCACTCCTCATTGTTTTTCTAGTATAAAGGCAAGAGATCATTGAGTAATATTTCTCAAACTTTGTTGCAAACTCATCAAGATGCATCTCTACTGATGTTGTTGCCTATGTCTTTTCATTACCCTTCTTCTTCTTCTTCGGACATTGAGCTACATAATACCCATTCTTATGACATGAGAAGCACTCGATTTTACTCAAGTCCTTCTTCTTCCTTGGATGTGATGATCCTTCATCACTGTTACCCTTACTAGAGATCTTTCCTTTTCCCTTCCTTGTCTTACTGGTAAGGTACAAGTTCTATTCACTACCTCCCTTCTTGTTTCCTTTAGACTCTTCCCAAGTCTCCTCATGGATGCAATCATCCCAATATCTCTTCCAATCTGGGATATTCTTTCTAGCATAAACTTCTTTGAAAAATGGTTCCCATGACTTGGGAAGACCATTCAATGCCATGTTCACAAGCTCTGCATCCTCTTTTTTCTCCCCTGTGGCTACAAGTTTATCACGTACCTATGTGATACTCATGAGATAGTTGGTAAAATTATTTGATCTAGACATATGAACCTGAGTTTATTCCTTAATACCATCTTCCTATTCATGTTCTTGCTCTAGAATAAACTTACCAAGGCATCAACCATCTATTTAGCCATCTTTTTTTTTTTTAGGTGAGGGATTAGATGACCATTCACAGAATCTAGAAGGACTCTTTCTATTTTGATCTCCTTCTTTTTGTGAGCATCTAAAGATGTCGGATCTATCAGTGGATTAAATTCTTTATCCACTAACTCCCAAATATCACACTCCTTCAATGCCAAACTAACTCTTTTTCTCCAAGATAGGAAGTTGGATGCTCCATCCAATCTGTATTCAACTCTCAACGTTGTTGTTTTCATCCCTAAGATCTGATAAACTTCCCTGGAAATAACATGTTGCTGGAAAATTTCCCTTGTACTGATCTGACTTCCCTTCAGAGCATGAGCTATAATACCATGTTGAAATTCTTACTCCAACACCTAGGTACTTTGTTATCTAGTGATTTCCTTACTACAATCAGATTATCATCTCACAAAACAATAATACACCATTGAAATTTTCAACTCGATATCATGCAATAGAAGCATAAACTAGGAAACCAAATCAAGCACACATGATCACCTAAATTTTTGGGTAAATACCCCTAGAAAAACCCCAGAGGGAAAACCAGTGCTGAGAATGATTTTATTATGCTAAAATCAGGGCTCTTGTAATAGGGATAATGTCCCACTAAGAGAAATAGAATTGCGGACTAACTTGAAAATGTTTGACCTGTTGTAAGACCAGTTTTGCATGCTTTTCAAGAAATCCATGACTTTCCCTTCTGTGACATGTAGACATTTGTGAATTTCCCTTCTGTGACCCACGGATATCTACGACTATCTAAACTGTGAATCATGGATATGTACGGGAAGTCCCTACGACAAGCTCCATACGATCGACTCTTTCCTATGGCTTCCTTCTACTGAAACCCACCTACGTTCGCCTTTGTTCTCTCTTCTCCTTGACATGTATGATCTCTAGATGAAATTCCTTCTTCACCTATCCAATATCATGAACCATAGCCCTTCATGATCCAATACTTTATGTGTCGACTCTCTCAACACAACTCTTGTCAAGTGTCTTTCTCCTTCACCCTAGTCTTGCTTTTATAATCATGAGTTACAATCTATTTCTAGTCTCAAAAGTGATCTACGGTTGAGATTACTTCTCACATTCACTTGAGATTTAGATTACTTACTGCATGTTAAGTACTTTTAGCATGTTACTTAAATAACACAATTAACTAATTACATAATTAATTAATAAAAGAAATTTACTTTACTAATTCCTTTAACTAAAGTAAATTCAAGAGTGGAAGGATTTGGACGATTTCCACATGTTTAGACACATAGACCTGTGTGAAAATACCTATCCGATGCTACCACTAACATAAAAAAACGTAGTGTGTATCCCACTAGCGCGTAGGTATCCCTTGTACTATTACATCCACGGCATGTACCCTTTGATCATTTGAGACCACTTTCTCCATTTGTGATAATAAGGTATCCACTAGGCCAATTCCATCAAATCTTGGTGCATCACATAATTTGGGGCCAATCCAGTTGAATTCTTTCGTAATATGTTCACATATCCTAGTAGAGACTTCATATAAGTTGTGCTTCCACCTCTCAATATCATCTTTTGAATTATTATAATAGGAATTCACACTTCTCCGGCTTAGTTCCCCATCTGTCATGGGATTGATGTAATCCTAATCTCTACACCCTGTGATTTGATATATATTTTCAATAATAGAGCTATACATATCCTAATTCATAGGCTTGTTATATATGTCACCTTCATTTAGATCTAACGGTGTGATCACATGCAAGGTTTTCATCTCAAATGACATATGCATCTTCTTCAAATTCAACACGGAAATATTTTCAAATTCCTAATCAATACCAAGTAGTGTAGGGTAGGGATCTGAGTAATCCATGATCTCAATCAAATCAAAATATACCTTAGTCTTCACCCCTTCAATGTTCACTTCAACCTATTCTAGCTGACCTATAGGATAGATTCTATACTGATTAACCAGCTTGAGATGAATGGGGGACCATACCAAGTCCATTCTACCCATCAATTCCCAAGATTTCCTTGTCAAGATGTTAAGATTAGATCCCAGATCCAACATGATTCAATCCAGCTCATAGCTTCCGAGTTCAACTTTCACCTTGAACTCTCTTCCTATGTGCTTATGCTTATTTACCTAGCACAACTCCCTTTCTAGTAGAGGGGAAGATATATCTACAGTTGTTCCTTCTTCCCTCATACAGTTTGTTAACATGTGCATCAACTTTCTCATAGCATCATGATCACTTAATAACTTCAAACAACAACAAAATAAGTTACTTGATCTTTGGATTTCTCTTCACTACCAATGTCACATAATGCTTCCTCTTGTGTCTTGCACTTTAGTTTTTCGCACATTTGCTCTTCTATTTCCTTTTGTTCGACCCGTCACACTTCTTCCTTCTTGCTGGATTATTCCAGTAACCTCTATGTTGTGCATTATATCTCCTCACACACTCAATCTTCCTCCAAATACATTTATGTGGTACGTTGTATTTCTTCACCTGCTCAAGATTCTTCCAGTGATCTCTATGTGGAGTGTTGTACTTCCTTGCATACTCATGATTCTTCTAGTGACCTTTTCATTACACACTGCAACTCTTCATGTCCTCTCTCTTCTTCTAGATCCCTTTGTGCATCGCACAAAAACTTCTTCTTTTGTGCATCATCAAACTTGGGAGGAGCTTGTGTCACCTTTCTAATATTTCCCTCCATTCTCTAGCTCGAGCTTTCTCCTTGCTACAAGCCCATTTTCATCTTGGCTCCACCTTAGGTTATCACCTTCACATCAGCTTCTTTTGTTTCTTGTGCAGTTCTGTAGTTACCATGTTGTAGTGTGCCTTCTTCTCTTCCCATTTTTTCAACAAGTCAAGACAATCCTTCGTGGCATGTTTAGTACTATAGAAATATTCATAGAGAGCATGTAGTTTGGTACAAAATATTGGCACATGACTTATCTATCCACAATCATAGAAAGTGGGTGGTATTCCTCCACCACCTCCACATCCTCATCCTCAGTCGCATCCATATCCACCTATGGGACTTCCTTGGTACTCACCCCTTTTTTTTCCCCCGCGGTCAACACCTTTCTGCTCTTCCTGAAGTCGAAAAGCATCATGGGTGTGGTCCTGTATCAAATGAAGTGACCAAAAATTGTTCACATCGTGCCCCGTGGATTTGTAGAACTCACAAAACAGAGTGTGGTGAGTTTTTTGGTATTTCTCTAGTGTTGGGAAATGGGGTGGGATATGTCACCATTGTCTACAAATATCGCACAACTTAATCCAAGGCCCAGTTGGAAATTGATTCAGTGCACCATTCACCAAATAATTTCCCAATGTAGGACATTCATCCCTGGAGTGACCTTCTAATTGACACATGGTACACCACACATGCTCGTGCACCACCTTCTTGTTTTCGATATATTGCAACTACATTGTTAGATTTGCAAGCTAGGAATTCACTTGCACCAATCTTGTTGATGTCTCTCCACCTCTTGGCATAGATTCCAGGCACATCGCAATATCCATTGCCTCTACCTGAGTAGTCATCTTCTGTTGGGTGAGAGAAACTCGAATAAGGGGAATCAGTCCCAAGATGAACCATTCCCTATGATTAACATATTGGATCTAGAATGTCAACCTCTCTAACCGTGTTTTGAACCGTTGGTCATAGTCCCACATGGTCTCTCCCATTTTTTGCTTGATCTCCTTTATTTAAGTAATGCACTGCGATTATAACTTAGGCTTCTGAAACTCCTTGGTAATATATCTCTTCTCTCATCTTCTCTCATCATTTCTTCTGAGGGACCCTAAATATTTTCCTACCTACAATTTTACAATACCATCCACTATTTCTAATGCCTCTTACCCTTCTCGAAGGGACCTTCACCATCCTCTCATACTTCAGTGCCTCTACTTTGTGCCTCATCTTTCTCTAAGGTTGCAACATCTATCAAAAACCAAGAGGGTCGGAATTCGTCTTATATGATCCTACTACTACCACTTCTGGTATCTTCACTGGATACCCTACTCCTAACGCCATGCCTCTTCAAAGACCTATCTTCATCTATGCTTCTCTCTAGTACAACACTCTCTCCCACACTTCCTCCTGGTGTGGTATCCTTCATCTTCATTATGGGTCTGACCCCTCATCTCTCACCCCTTGCTACCTTATTTTTGCTCCTCTATTCTTCTTTCCTCTTTATCTCAACTCTTCTTGCATATCTTTCAGCTCTTTCTCTCCTCTTCTCTTCTGGGTTCATTCTTTCCCTCACCTCATCTCAAATTTTTTTGGATCCTCACAGCGGATCCATCTCCTCTCTCTCATTTCATCCTTCTTTTCAGCCCCCCCCAACACTAAGGGTCCTACTCAACCATCCTATCTGGCTCCAGATGCATCAATCCTTTCTCAAAGAACAACATTTTGATCCACAGTGATATTTCTTCTAGCATTATTTTTCGAGGACCTTCAGCAAAATTTATTTTAGCCTCGTTGAAAGAATCATTGTATTCTATAGAAAAATCAATAATGTAGACTTCGTTCACTTGCGAAAACCAAAAGTCGATTACTTGAGCCCACTTTTTCTCCAACGCCTTCATCCTATCGAATGTAGTTTGGTTCTAGACGAGTGGTTCTTGGAGTCTCAAAGAAATGTTAGTAGAAATTTTCCTCTTCAACCATTCATATAGAAAACATGGAAACTCAACAAAGAATACGTCACGCAAATAAGTGTAAATACACCTATCCTTCCAATGTTCCACATTTGTTATCAGAGCCCGAGTTTCTCATTGGGAAAACTCATCTTCTTTTGTAGTTAACCAGTCATGTATTTCCTCCCGAGATGGATTCCATCTCATTCTCTCCCTTCATCATGCAATACAAAACCTTCAAGTCCTAGAAACATAACCATTTGTTGGTTCTCTTATTCACATCCTTCCTAACAATGGGTGGTTGATGACCCATGGTTCATCTAGAGTTTACCAATGAAACCCCAAGGCGTTGTCATATGAGTCTTCAGTCTAGGATTGAAGAAGGTCTCACCTGAGATGCCATGAGAATCATAGAGACCATTTGGTCTTGTGTCGGAGATGAAGGGAGAAAGCATACAAAGAAGCTACTCAAAATAACATTCATACATTACATCACAATTCATTAATAGACTAACAACATACACCATTAACAAATTCATCCATTAAACTCAAAATAAACACAACCATGGACATAGAGAATTGCATCTTCATATTATATCCATTAAATGATAGAACACATATATCAACCGACTCATAATGCAATAGGAATAGCTCCCTACACTGTGATTCATTCTACAAGTTATGCACTACAACGTGTTATGCGCTCTCTATTCATATTTTGCAGATACTACTAGACTGGCTCCATTAGAAGCTCGCTACATGTTTGTTCCAGCCACAATAAAATAGTTACAAAGACTCATAACATGATTCATGCAAAACTTGGATTGACTTCTCTTCTACTCTAGACCTCATGAAAACTACTTTTCTTTGTTTCTTCGTTGCTCCTTTTTCTTCTCTTCTCCACTTTGGTGCTCTGTCTCTTTCGCCTATGCTCCACTCTCTCTAGTGATCTCCAGTTCCACACACTTCTTCCACCCGCATGCATCCCATGTAGCCTCGTTGGAGCATGGTAGTCCTAATGAACTTTCCAACTCATCCATCATTTTCCCCATAATGTCTCATGTTGTCTGGGTTCATTATTTGGGAATATTCTCAGAGATATTATTCTTACTTGGCATGCATATGGTATCTTTATGATGTTTTAGCGTGCAATATAGAACTCTGATTGGAATGCATGCCTTATTCCATCCATCATGCAGTTGTTTATGTGCACACAAAACTTAAGTGTGCACACAACTGATTTTTGCATGTGCACAAACTTACCCAAAACTTCGGGTTCCAACAATGGCCATCCTAGACGAATGTCATGGCTCATCTAGAATCATTGGCATGGTTTTAATTCCCTAACCCTAATGATGTAACATATTTTACTGTGACAAATATGTTATGCTAAAGTATATTGTGTCATTGTGGGTATACAATCCTAATCATACGAATCATGTCTACAAGTCAAGGTACTTATGGGTGGTTATGCATACACCTAGGAAGGGTGGCCCTATGAATGATTTATGATTGACCTTTCTTGATCCTGAAGAAAACCAAGACCAACCCCCTAGAATTCAGCAATGTCAAAATAATTGACATGGTGGCCCATAATAAACTCAATCCATAATTTATGTAGAAAATACAATGGGACCTCTCTGTTATTGTAGGGATGTTTATCAAATACCATAAACCACATATCCATATAATTTTATTTAAATGGATGGAATGTGCACCAGTCCATGCAAAGGCGCTTATTTCTTGAATTATATGGCCATTGGCATGGCCAACATAAGCAACAATGGTCTCAAGAAAATTAGTCGAGGAAAGAAGAGACTCTAGTATTCCTAAGCTTTCCAATTAGGTTTTAATTTCATCTAAACATTGATTAATTTACATTTATAGCTATCATGGGGGTGGTAGGGGGTTAAGGCTTGGGTTCACATGAGGGTTTTACTCCATTAGCATAATAAAAAACACATTTAAACAATAACAATCAAATTTTATAAATTATTTAAATTTGTATAATTTAACAAATATAAAAATGAAATTTGGAATAGAAACTATCTTGAAATGAGAAGTCCTCTATTGGAAACACCTAGTGCCAATGATGCCAATGCCCTCGTGCTTGTCCTTGTCAATCTTGGCCTAATCAACAATAAAACACACATGCAAGTTGGAGAAAATAAGGAGGACAAGATGTTGGAGTTAGGAGGAAAATGAATACAAAAGGGTTGTGTTTATATTTTTTAAAATTAGACAAAGGAATACACACTCATTAAAAATGTGTTCTTTTAAAAATACTTTCTCATCTTTTTCACATAGTATAAAATCTGTGCGGAAATCAATGTTGAGGCAATCATGGTGAGTTCGTGGAGATTTGATAGGGGCCATAGGATCATGTGCACAATCTTAAAGTGCATGCACATTGAACCTCAAATTCACAATGATCATGCATTTCCACTACATTAATTTTGGAAACCAAATTCATGCACCCACCCTAACATCTAACATGAAACATGGAGCCTCTCGATAGTTTGTAGACTATTCTCGATTGCTCAGAATCTATGATTATGCATATATATTAGTTGGTCGATTATTCTCCCTATTACTATATGTCTAATTTTATTTTATTTCAACTTTGTGTTGAAGCCTTGAATGACTAATCTTAGTTGTAGACTATTATTACTATGGTTCACATATGGTTGTTTCATCTTAGCTCAATGGCTAACCAATTTAGTAAAAGGAAGGTGTGCCTAACAATTGGATTGTGTCACTTTAGAAGGCAGTTGAGGTGGTCAAAGTGGTAGTGGTGGACAATTCTCCCTACTACTGGTTGTATTTCTAGCTTTCCTTTTATTGGTCATATTGTTGAATTTAGAGTAGGATATGCATCTTCCATGTTGTATTGTTACTTAGTTGTCTATCCACTCTTCTTTTTCACCCATTTTCTATATTGCATTACCTTACATTAGTTTAAGTCACATTTCATTCTTAAATTTAAAATAAATAATTGTATTTCTAGCTTTCCTTTTATTGTTCATATTGTTGAATTTTTTAGAGTAGGATATGCATCTTCCATGTTGTATTGTTACTTAGTTGTCTATCCACTCTTCTTTTTCACCCATTTTGTGTATTGCATTACCTTACATTAGTTTAAGTCACATTTCATTCTTGAATTTAAAATAAATAACATTAAAAGAACATTTGATTATGCATATTGAGTGGAACAAAGTTAATTATATTTGTTATCCCAATAAAATTATGTTGTTCACATAAACATATTATTAATAACATTAACATTAATGTACTTTTTAAGAATAAAATTCTAATATGAACAATTCATTTGGAAATATGCTACAACTCCCATATTGGAAGGAATGCTCACAACCTCTACAATTATACACCTCACATGAAATCTTACAAAGAATTTTTTTTCCCTCGCTTTATTGAAAGCTAAAGCGTTAAAATGAAATTATTTTTATAAAGTATAAAGTATGGCATTTTTTATGTTGTTAAATTTGTTGTTTATGCATGCATTGAATGAATTGATCATTTTAGATGGAGGGAGTTAGTTTGCATTCAATGAACATATCATTTAAATTGATTAAATCAAATAAATCAAGACGGAAGTAGTTTGCATTCAATGAACATATCATTTAAATCAAAATATTCAATTAACATAATCAAGAGGGAATTAGTTTGTATTAAATGAACATATCATTTAAATCAAAGTATTTAATGAACATATCATTTAAATTGATTAAATCAAATAAATAAATAAGAGGGAGTTAATTTGCATTCAATGAACATATCACCACACCAAATTGACACCAAATTGATGTATGAGACCCTTCGATTGGTAAAGTCTATGGAGGTATACATATCCTACCCCCCTCTGGATTTGAACTTGACCTCTTAAGAAGAAACACATGTTCTTAAACATTAGGCCCACTCAGGCTGTAATCAAATAAATCAAAGTGTTATAGGATGAACCATGACATTTACTTTAATGTCAATATAATATAAGTATAAAATTAATAATAAGATAATATTAAATTTATATTAAGTATAAAATTAATAATAAGATAATATTATATTTAATGTCTACCACTACCAATCTTCCTAACCTCTTAACTCAACAAAAGTATGGTGATCTTGGAAAGCTTCTCTTAATGTTTTTTGAGCACATAAACAAAATTCTAAAGAATCACAAGTAATCACTAACCCTCTTAAGGTATGATAGACCAATTAGGTCTTAATGGACGTTAATCATCAATATATAAATAATAATATAAAATTCAAATTATATTAGTAATAAAAAAATTACAAAAACATTTTAAAAGAGTAATGGTTCAAACAAATTATATTAGTTATAAAAAAAATAGAGTAATTGTTAAAACAATTTTGTTTAATATTTTATTAATTATTTTTTATCAATCCATAACTAAATAAATTTAGTTTAATTGATAACATCTTAAATTATTTTAATCCTTCTAAATTCAAATGTAACACCATGTTTCCCCCAGTCTGTAAAAATAACTATACTGGCCAAGTATTGTGGAAAACTCAGAAATGTGAATATGTGACGTGAATGGACCTTGTGAAAAAGGTCGATGAATGTAAATAATATTATGAATATATATATTGCAGGACTGCTGAGAGGGGATGTGTTGAAAAAGAGACAACGATGGCTGAAGAACGATGGTGGAAGGCACCTGGAATGGTGGCGTTAACTTCCACCGAAACCAATGCCGTATTTGGACTTCACTGGCCCGGAGAACCAAGAGTGGCTCACTGGTCCCAAATTAAATGACTCGCCAGGTTGGTAGGTAAATGGCTCCTCATGAGTAATGAGGGATGGGGGTGAACCGCCCATCCGTAGAGTCCTTGGACCTAACCACCTCGAGGAAGATCGTGTCACACGCAACCTCGTCGAAAGGAGAAAAGGTGGAAAGAGTGTGCGATCAGGGGGCAGACGCGAGGGAAAGAGGGAAAAAAAAAAAAGGAGAACTCTGGAAAATACAGAATGAGTGATAGCAGAAAAGGAGAGTAACCTTCGTTCTCAGTCACTGGTAAACAGAGACCCAGTCTCGCAGCATCATGGTCTCAGCTCGGGGGTGGCTAGTGGTAAATCCATTGGGAGTCGTTGAGCCTACGGTTGAGTGGAAATGAGCACCCCTCTCAGCAGTTGCAATCACATCTGGTGTTATTTCTGATAAGTGTTTTACATCTTGCATCTTGAAATGTATATTCTGACATTTATGATCATAGTCTGTGCAATTATAAATGGTTTTAGTATAAGACTGTCTGTGTGGTGTTTTGACCAGAAATGGTGGTTGCATGCTTATAATGGAAAGACTACGTATGGCTTATGTTTTATAAATCGCTATATATATATATATATATATATACCGATCTAATTCAGACTTCAAGTCTATTCTCGGGAAATCTACACCCTTATCCGTCTCAAGTAATACCCTAAATAGATCTCCCCATAGAGACACCCTTCTTGGAAAGCTTACCAAGACCCTGAAAGAGGATTTGAAGGCGCAAGTCTTAGTAATCCTGCACGAGGAAGAATGATCCTCTTAAAACCCCGATGCGCTCTGTGGCAGAAAGGAAACGATCTGGACCGTCCATCCGTGGAGGACACGTGGCTGAGATCGAGAGTCCATCGGTATTTCAGACTTCGGGATTTCAGAGGTCTCGAGGACAAGAGATCGAGACACTCCATGGTGCAAGTCCCGAAACGATCTGGATCGTCCATCCGTGCAGGACACATGGCGGAGATCGAGAGTCCATCGGTATTTCGTACTTCGAGATTTTTGAGGTCTTGAGAACAAGAGATCGAGACACTCCATGGTAGAAGTCCCAAAACGATCTGGACCGTCCATCCGTGGAGGACACGTAGCATAGATCGAAAGTCCATCGGTATTTCGAACTTCGGGATTTCGGAGGTCTCGAGGACAAGAGATCGGGACACTCCATGGTGGAAGTCCCAAAACAATTTGGACCGTCCATCCATGGAGGACACGTGGCGGAGATCGAGAGTCCATCGGTATTTCGGAAATCGAGAATTCAGGAGTCCCGTTGACAAGAGGTCAGGCTCTCGTATTGATAAATCCCGAAAGAAATAGGACGGAGGTCGTATGAGGAGTGGCCACCTGGATTAGGGCATAGCCAGGAGGGCTAATGTGACAAAGGTCATTTCAGGAAATCGAAAATTGGGAATTCGGGAGTTCCATTGACAAGAGGTCGGGCTCTCGTATTAATAAGTCCCGAAGGGAATAAGACTTCGGTCTTATGAGAAGTGGTCATACGGGCCAAGGCATAGCCCAGGGGGCTAATTGTTGATCGAAGCGGCATTTCGGGGTTTGCAAAGTCGAAAGACTTGACTCGCTTATATCATTGAGTCGCTAAATGCAACATCAAAATTTGCATAGTTAGTAGATTTTCAAAATTGTAAATTAATTTAAATATATTTATATTTTAATTAAAAACATTTTTATTTTTTTTTAATCCTCGATTCAAGATTCAAAATTGACATGAATCTAAACTAATTTAGAAATAATTGGAAGCATCCGAATACTAATAGTAAACCTATATATTTGATTTTATCATTTTATTTGGACATAAGGTAATTTTAGCATTTTATTTAATTGAGAAAAAACACTACAAAATATCAACTCCTCTCCATCCATTTGGTATTTATTTTCAGAAACTGCACTGTATTCAATCCATTAGACTTGAATTGAATAAATCCTCGTCTTCTTCATCAGCGTCGTTTACTGATGAGCTGATTGTGGGATTAAACTTATTGCTGAATCCTGGGATAGAGGCTACAAGTTGGGCCTGCTGGGAACGTATTTTCTGAATCACTGCCTGTGTTACAATTATTTGCGATTCCAGGTCTGATATTTGGAGTTGAAGCTGCTGTATTATACCTGTACAGCCGAATGCAGGATCCTCTAGTCTTGCACTTGCTTCGTAGGCCATACTATTTATTGCTTCAAGTCCCTGTTCCGAGGGAAGGTCCTGTCACAGTGAAATGGATTATAAAATGAAGTTAGCAGCAGAGCAGATCTCCGTTAAAGAGAGCGAGATCGAAATACTTTTAAAGCCCTGGGTGAAAGAGATATCAAAAAGGGTTGTTTAAAAAAAAAAAAACATAGATCCATTTTATCTCTGTTTATGTTGGTCCTAGGTTCCAAGTTAAAAGTCAGCATGAATTCATCAAATTCCAAACAGGATCTCTTTAAACAGCTATATGTTCAAGATCTTTTAAAAGGGTTTTTAAAGAGCTATAAGTTTGCATGCCATATATCAGGGGTTAAAATGATTTAGTATCATGGAAAGAGAAATCTGAAGTGAAGATGGTTTAATACTATAAAAGGAGAAAATCTGCCATGACATATAGTTGCAGCTTACTTGAATCAATTTGATAACGTTGCAGGCGCCAAACACTTGATGTAAGATTGAGAACTTGTGGAGATCATTTGAGGCCAAACGGTAAAGGATCGTGCAGTTATCCAAACATTCTTTTTGCTCCATCTCGCAACGATCATGGAAAGCAGTGGATGGCGATTGGGCGCGTGGCTTCTCTTCAGCATTCCTCATCATCTGCATAACTGTAACGAAGATTGCCGCAAATTAGAATCAGATAAACACAACAATCCTTCATTCATGTAACAGAACGGGTGTTCATTTTAATATCTTAATTAGAAAAAGAAGCGTCCAAACTCGGAATTGAAAAAGCAGTGAAGAAATTGTAAAGCGTATGTTACTTGATCAAATTCGGAAGGCGTGCGCTGGCGATAGATAGATCGTCTGCTAAAATATGTTATTAAGTTGCGTGATGGAGCATTATCTGTGTTCTATTTGTAGACACCACTCAAAGTTCAGGGGAAAGCAGAAGCCGTTCACGTAGAAACTATTCGAAAACGTGCTTCTTGCCCATCAGATAGGAAGAGGACGCGTCGCCGCTGCCGTAACGCGTTGCCGTAATTCTGTAATGAGTCCGAACTTTCATGCTGCCGAACTTTACGGCAGTCAAATCACTTTTCTGCATCGATCGATTTGGATGTTGTATGATATTTTTAATTCATAATTTTTTGGATATTTATACGGAAAGGTGTACATTTATTGACAATTAGTAGAATTAATCACTTTTTTTTTTGGATATTTATACCGAAAGGTGTACATCTATAGAAAATTAGCATAATTAATCACCTTTTTTGGTTGTGCGTTTCATTTTCTGACTATACGTTTCATTTTCTATCCGCACCTTTCGGAGTTCATCAACCATGGTTGTGAGTAACTATACTGTACTAGTGTATGATATGATAAAGACTTAAAATACTTAAAAAAAAAAAATCAAATAAACCATCAAATTTCAAGGCTGCCCACATAACCTGCATATAAAATGATGAAAATTAATATTAATATATATATTTAAAACTATATTAATAATTATATTTATAATCCCTAATTTTTATTTAAAAATAATGCCTCAAAAATAATTCAATATATTAACTCTATAAACAATATGATAATATATGTTCATGACGTACAATGTATTTATCACAAAACAATTTTACAATCTACATGTTCTCAATTAAGAACCAACTGTATTACATAGTACCACTAATTTTCATAGGTCATCTAAGAATTTAAAGATCTATTAAATTATTTTTAATCTAATAATTATTTAAATTTTAGAATTAATTCTGTATTACATAGTACAACTAATTTTCATAGGTCATCTAAGAATTTAAAGATCTATTAAATTATTTTTAATCTAATAATTATTTAAATTTTAGAATTAATTCCATAAACAATAGGATAATATACAATGTATTTACAATTTTACAATCTTATAATTTTTTAAATTTTAATAAATAATCAAAGACGTTTAAAAATAAAACAAAAATTACTTTCCGTGAAACATCAAATTATAAGGCTGCCCCACACGGCATATGATGTAATGATACTTATATTTATAGTCCCTAATTTTTAGGAGTGATAGGAGTAGTCACATTCGTGTGAGCTTCGCACTTTATATTCTATTCTATGAAAGGCCGATCATCATTTGATTTTTGATTTGGGAGGAGCGCAATGAATGGATAATCATTTTTCTACGAAAATCCATATATTGTGGAAAGGTTTAAAAGCTTTAGCTTTTTTAAATAATAAAATAAATATAAATAAGACAAAGAAGCTTATGGTGAAACTTCCATTTTTTCAATATTTATTTAATTTTTTATTAATTTATATTTTTGTGTTAAAATTTATTATAATTTAATTGAGTGATTAATTAGCTATTATAAAAAGAGATTTTTAATTTAAATAATATTTGTAAGAAAGTTGATTTTTTTTTATGTTTTTTTTTCAAAAAGAAAAATTCTCCATTATATTAGATATATAATTTTTACATCTCGTGGATCACGGTAATGTCTATGAAGGATTTCAGATATTACTATGACCATTACATTCGATGTCGCCAAAAAGCATTACAAAACTAACACTGCTCTAAAATGACATGGATAATCGCAGAAATCGCCATATTTAGCCAATATTATTGTTTCACTTGAATAGATGGACGTGTTCTCTGGGCCCTCCGTGCCATTTTGCCACCTATAATAGGAGATTCTGCCTTCGGGTTCCAAAAAAGATTTTTTTAGATAAAATGTGTGTCTCTTTGTTGTGTGCCCTCTATATATATATATATATATATAATTATAATTATAATGAAAGCTTGTTTCCTGAAATTTTTTGATTGAGTCTTGTACTTTGATCTTCCATCCCTTTATGGCACAAGCTTGTAATCTGCCTCTTTTATTTAGTCATTCAATGATCACCTTTGAATCGCCTAGGATCTGTAGTTTAGGATAGGAAAGGTGAAGTGCTAAAGTCAAAGTGGCCCAAACACCCATAAGATCAGCTTTGGTATTAGTACAAGTACGGGTTTGCAGAGTTTTTTGTATGTCAGGCTTCCAATTGATGGCACCCATAGTTTTAATGGTTACCCGAAAAACAGAGGGAGGAATATTCTCGAAGAGTGTAGAGTTTCTTTCCAACCAGATATACCAACAGGTGAGTGTTGGAAGGTAAGAAATATTTGTTTTTTATGTTGTCCAATGTTTAAAACAATCCGACAATGATGGGCCTTCCCATATATCCTTTAACTTCATAAGGGTTTTTAATCTTTTCCAAATTGATTTGGTGAAAATGCATGTGATGAATAGACGGTTTATGTCTTCTGCATAACACTTGCATAATGGGCATTGACTGGGACCTTCCCATCCTTTTCTCTGCAGAGTCTCCCATGTATGTATCTTACCCTCAATTGTCAGCCAGGTGAATAGTTTTACTTTTAGTTGGATGGTCCACTTCCATATGCCACGCCTCCATCCATCAATAACCGAGCAGTCCTGAGTGGAGAGAATAGCCAAATATACAGTTTTTGCTGATAGAAATATCGAATGGTCACCTCCCGTCCACATTAGAGTGTCATCGCCATCCATTATGGAAACTACAAAGCTACAAAGAGCATTACATTAACATTCCCATTCAGCAGCCAGCGAGCCACAAAGGCCCAGGTCCCGAAAACTATACCGAATGGTCGAGAGTCTAATTTGTCGAGCATCATTCCATGCCTGTGAGAGGACGATGATCTTTTTTTTTTCTCAAACATGAAACAAGTTCAGGTGTGAGGAAAGATGTGTCCTCCAGACCCATAATCTTGTCTCTGTCGATTGCCACAAGGTGTCCCGAACTAGGAATCCAGCTTAGCCATTGTGTAATCAAGTGAATAGATTTTAAGAGTCCAACCCAAATCTTTGATATTGTTGTCAGAGAGAAAGTCGGTGATCTAAGCCAGTTTATTACCGTGGAGGATGGGAAGTATTTGTCTTTAATAACATCATGCCAAATTCCTATGCCCATTAGAACCCTCCAGAGAGTGTTTGCTACTAAGGATTTACTGAAATGAAAGATATTGCGGAGTCCCCAACCTCCATAGCTTTTTGGTTTAGCCAGTGACACCCATATGCATAGATGTAAATGTGGAAAATCCATGTTTCCTCTCCAGAGGAAATTAAACATAATATTCATGATCTTGTTTAAAACAGAGCATGGGATGATTGCCAATGACAACCAGTACACAGGCAGAGTTTCAAGAGTATATTTTACTAATATAAAATGTCCCCCCAATGATAACCATCTATTGCACCAGAGATCTATTTTTTTTCTTCATCTTGGACAGTAGCCAATTCCATTCTGTGTTTTTTTTAGGCCCAGTCGTCAAGTAGAAACCCAGATATCTAAACCCTATGGATAAAAATAAAAAAATGTATGGTAGAACAGTCCTAAACGGGGCCAATTCAGTCTCCGATAATCCATCATGTAGTGCAATGGAATTTTGTACATTTACCCTTAACCCTAAAGCTTTGCAGAAAAAATTAATTATTCCATCAATTTCTAACCATTCATTTATAGAAGCATTGGTCATTATTAAGATGTCATCCACAAATAAGATGTGAATTATCTTAATCATCCTGGATACTCTTATGCCTGTGATCTTCCCAGCTGCCTTGTTGTCTTTTAAAAGAAAATTAAGACCTTCTAAAACCAGAATAAAAAGCAACGGAGATAAAGGACATCCCTGGCATAATCCGCGACCGCTCCTGAATAAATCTGTAGCTTCCCCATTTACTAAGATAACAAAAGAAGAAGAGGATACACAACTCATTATCCAGTTGTTGAAATGTACATCAAAACCTAATTGTAGTAAAATCATTCTCAAAATATCCCAGTCAATACAATCATAAGCTTTTTGCAGGTCCAGTTTCAAAATTATAGATTTGTATTTCTTATTTTTAATGCTATGAAGGAATTCATGAGTAGTTCCAATGGAATTATGTATTTGTTGACCCTCTAGGAACCCGAGTTGTTCAGTAGATAGGGATCTGGATAAGATCGGCTTGATACGATTTGCAATTATTTTAGAAATTAATTTGTATACAAGATTGCATACAGAAATGGGCCTGTAGTCGTTGAAAGAGTCGGCTTGTTTAACTTCGATATGAGTGCTATAAAAGTTGATTTGAGACCGCCAACTACCTGCTTTTTCAATCTAGATTCCTCTACCATTTCTAACAGATCGACACCCACTAGATCAAAAAAGAAGGTGAAAAACTCCACAGTCTAGTCATCGAGCCCTGGACTCTTATTTTTCTTAAAAGAGAATAAAACCTCCTTTAGTTCTTCTAAGTTGGCAGGTTGAGATAGAGAGCTTTCTTCTGTATCAGTTGTCATGCGAGGAAAGAGCCCAACTAGTCTGCATTGTTCATTTGTTGATTATTGACCTTGTGCCTTGAAAAAAATACTATAATACTTCATAGCCTCAACTTTTATATTCTCTTGGCCAATGTGGCACCGCCTTAAGGAGTCCACAATCTCCCAAATGTGTTTGCTATTTCTTCTATAACATGCATATTGGTGGAAAAAATTGTGTTTTGGTCGCCTCCTTTGATCCATATATCCCTGTTGCGATGCCTCCAAAGTTCTTCTTTTTCTCTAAGTATGGTGTTTCGCTCATGTTCTAAAATACTTAAAATATTCTCAGTATCAATGGCTAAATCACCATTGGCCCGATGCAATAGATATTCATTTATTTATGATTCCAATTGCTCCAATCTCAATAGGTTCTTTTTATTATTTTCCCTGATCCATAGCTTAGTCTGTTTTTTAGATCCTTTAGTTTCCAAATGATTATATGGTGTTCGCCACCTTCAGATTGGTATAGTGGGCCAGTCCAGATATTTTGTACTAGGGAATGAAGTCTTTTTCCAATAGCCACTATGGATTGAGTTTGAACGGATAAGGATGGTATGTCGGCTCAATCTGTAGTTGTAATAGAATCGAAGCATGATCATAAACATATAGGTATTCCACCCAAGAGCGATGTATACCTACTTTAGATAGGAGCTCTTTAGAAACATAGAATCTATCCAAACGTTTTGCAATGGAGCTAGACCATTTGCATCCATTCCTCCATGTGGGGATAATAATGTCTGGTTGTACATCAATTAACTGATTTTTTTGGAAAAGATATTTGAAGTAATCAGATAGTGGTCCCGCCTGTGCTGATCCACTCCAGATTTCACCAGGTGAAACTGTGAAATTCATGTCTCCGACGATGACCAAATTTTTATTTAATAGAATGTTGTTGTCCTCAACCACGTTCCAAAAATTCTTTCTCTCCACGCACGAGCCATATGTATTTAATAATATAATCTTTTTCTTCTAGAAATGCATAAACCTGTCAATAAAATGCCACCAACAAAGAGGTAAGGTACCAAATCAAATTTATTTGTGTCCAATGCAACCAAGAGACCTCCCGAGGTCCTCACTAAGTTAACAACACAAATAACCCAAGAGGGTCGAAGGCTACTCATGAAAGTTCTCACTTTAAGTTCAGGGACCAGAGTTTCCTGTAAGAAAATGATATTCATGTATGTTTTATCCAATAGACGTCGAACAGAGGCCGTTTTTAGGGAGCCTCCTACCCCTTGAAGATTAAGAGATAGATAAATCATTACTTAGCCCATGCAAGGGCTTTCACCTCTCTAAGTGCCCCACAGTTAGTGGATGGAGAATCCGTAACAGGTAATTTGGAAGAAGAGGAAGAAACCTTCTTTCTGGCACTACGGTTTTAATAGGCAGATATTCTATACCTAGGCCATGTGACCAAGCAAATTCCTTTCCGGTGCCCGACACAGTAGGTCGAGAGGTGTTGGTTGCACCGTCGAGTGACATATATTTATACAAAGACTTCCCCAAATAGACAGGCATTGAGACATTAGTAGAGTGGTCACGCAGGTAAGGTATCAAGGAGTCTAAAACCTCATTTAACGAGGAGTCAGTTTCTTTCGACATTTAATGGATAAGAGTGATTGTCTTGAGTTAGTGTTTATCTTTGAAAGTCTCACAAGAGTGTGGAAAGATTGTAATTTCTTAATTTTATGAAACAAATACTAGATCACAACCATTTTGAATAGTCAAAGTGAGAATAAGACAAAGTTTGTAATAATTTAAGAACTAGAAGCTCAAGGGTCACATCGGGTATTTGAAGAGTAGGAAGTTGAAATGCTCATAACCACCAATTGCACTTATAAGTAGAACCATTACCAACAAGATAAAAGTTCTCTTTTTGGAATTGTAAGCTATCTTTGTATGCTAATAAAGAAATTGTTGTTCGCTAATTGTATTCATACTTTTGCAACACCATGTTAAGTTGTGGGTTGTTCTCTTCTCTTCCATTTTTCTTCATTCTTGTGAG
The DNA here is from genome assembly GCA_009831015.1 of Picea engelmannii. Taxonomy (NCBI): domain Eukaryota; kingdom Viridiplantae; phylum Streptophyta; class Pinopsida; order Pinales; family Pinaceae; genus Picea; species Picea engelmannii. Next base: position 313,540 of record ML797325.1, on the reverse strand, counting down.
TGTAAGCATTCTAACTAGTGGACTACTATCCCATTATTGTGTTCATTCTCACTTACTTTTTATGCTTTCTAGCATTTGATACAAAACATGGAGCCTCTCAATAGCTTGTAGACTATTCTCAGTTGCTCAAAATTTATGATTATGCATATACATTAGTTGGTGGTCTATTCTCCCTATTTTTATAAGTCTAATCTTATTTCATTTCATCTTAGTTTTTTAACTAATTTGAAGTAGGTATTTTCATGGTGGCAGTGGACTATTTTCCAAAACCTACAATGACTAACTATGTTACTAACCCTAGTTGTAGACCATTCTTGCTATGGTTTGTGTATGAATGGTTCATTTTAACTTGGTTATTGGTTATTTTTAAAGAAAGAAACTCTATATAGCAATTGGGTTATGTCACTTTAGAAAGGAGTTGAGTTGGTTCAATTAAGATCCATTTTGACAATAGTGGTGGACAATTCTCTCTATTACTTGTTGCATTTCCATCTTGCATTGTCTTGCTCCTAGTATAGGATTTAAAATAAGATTACTTCTACATTGCATTATTTCATTCTCCACTTACATCTCAATAAATTTATAATATTATATTACATTAGTTTAAATTATATTTCATTTTTACAATTAAAATAAAGCAAATTAAAAAAAAATTAATTATACATATTAGTAAATAAAAAAATAAAAAAAAATCTTGTTGAACCTTAGCCAAGTTAAAAGCTCATGTCAACACATTATTAATAACATTGAAATGAATATCTCTTAAATCTAGAAATCAAATCTAAAACAAATCATTTGAAAGTATGTTACAACTGCCGTGCTTAGAGCTCTTACACCTAAGTCCTACAAACTATTTTCCCCATATTTTATAGAAATCAAAAGCAAGTATCAAATGTTAAAATGGAATTACTTTTTATATGTTATTAAATTTGATGACTATCCATATTCAGTCCGTGTATTGATCATCTAGATTAGTTAGTTAGTTACGCATCATGGGATGACTTACTAACTAATTTATACATTTATTAATATATTTTAAAACAAGTAATTTTATAAAAATTAAGTTATATTAATAATTTTATAAAAAATAAATTATATTAATAATTTAGAAAAAAAATTAAAATATTTAAAAAAAAAATCTATTTACAACATCAATAATAAATAAATTAATATAGATATAATATCAAATATATACAAACAAATAATCCCATACATCAATTTAAAATCTAACTTAGAATTTTTAAAATAAATTTTTTTTTTAATTATATAAATTAAATATATTTCAAAATATATACAAAGAAAGGATCTCATACATCAATTTAATATGTAACTTATAATCTTTAAAATAAATTATTTTTATTTTTTTTAATTATATAAGTTAAATATATTTCTAAATCTATCTTAATTAACAATCATAATAATAATAATAATATATTTTTAAGGTCACAGTCAAGTCAGACACCAAACTGGTGTATGAGACCCCTTTCCCAGCTATTTAACTGGTAAAGTCTACAGAGGTATACATACCCTACCCCTCTCTAGATTTGAACTTGTGATGCTTTAGAAGGAAACACATCTTCTTAACCCTTAAACTTACTAAACAAATTTACATTTCATTTTAATCTTTTTCTATGTATAATAAATTCAAAATGAAAGTTCACATATTCCTAATGCTCTAAATCTATAGATCGAATCATTTTAATACTTAATTAAACTAGATATCGAATTTTATCAATTTACTTGGGGATCACGTAATTTTGGCATTTTATTTATTTAAAAAATAAAGACGCTACCAAATAACAAAGCTCCTCTATCCATTCGGTATTTATTTTCAATCCATTAGATTTGAATTGGATAAATCCTCGTCTTCTTCATCAGCGTCGTTTACTGTGCTGATTGCCGGATTAAACTTATCGTTGAATCCTGGGATAGAGGCCAGAAGTTGGGCCTGCTGGGAACGTATTTTCTGGATCACTCTCTGTGTTGAAGCTATTTGAGATTCCAGATCTGATATTTGGAGTTGAAGCTGGTGTATTATGCCTGTACAGCCGAATGCAGGATCCTCTAGTCTTGCACTTGCTTCGTAGACCATACTATTTATTGCTTCAAGTCCCTGGTCCGAGGGAAGTTCCTGCCACAGTGCAACGGATTATAAGATGAAGCTGGAAGCTGAGCATATCTCCATTGAAAAAAACGAGATCGAAATGCTTTGATAGCCCTGGGAGGAAGAGATATAAAAAAGGGTTGATTTCTTAAAAAAAAAAAAAAGCATAAATCCCATTTATCTCTGTATTTGTTGGTCCTAGGTACCGAGTTAAAAGAAATTGTAGCATAATAAGTTAGCATAAATTCATCAACTTCCAGACAGGATCTCTTTAAACAGCTGTATGTTCAAGATCTTTTAACAGGGTTTCTAAAGAGATATAAGAGATCAGGGGTTAAAATGATCTAGAATTATTGAAAGGCAAATCTGAAGTGAAGACGGTTTAATATATAATGAAAAGGGAGAATCTGCTATGAAATATAGCTGCGACTTACTTGAATCAATTTGATAACGTTGCACGCTCCAAACACTTGGTGTAAGATTGCGAACTTGTGAAGATCATTTGAGGTAGAACGATAAAGCATCGTGCAGTTATCCAAACATTCCTTTTTCTCCATCTTGCAA
>ML797325.1:272226-285351 GCA_009831015.1 Picea engelmannii | reverse complement strand
CTTCCCTAAACCCTGGATGCAAAGCCTCATTGTTCCTATTTTTAAAAATGGGGATAAAAACATTCCCTCTAATTATAGGACCATTATGATTAGCCCGATTTTAGCCAAGCTTTATGGAATTATTTTGGAAAAGAAGATTAACAATTGGCTAGAAAGTCATGGTAAAAGAGATAAATTCTAGGCCAAGTTTAAGAGATATCATTCAACTATGGATCATCTTGTTACCTTTAGGATCATTGCAGAGGAGTTCTGCAATACTAAAACCAATCTTTTTTGTTGTTTTATTGACTTTAGAAAATCTTTTGACATGGTTCCTAGGAAAAACCTTTGGAATAGGTTGGAAGGGATAAAAGTGCCTCTCGAGTTGAGGGTTGTTGCAATAAGGATGTATGAGAACGTTATTGATAAGTTTAAAAACATTGAGGGCTGGTCAAAAGAGATTAACTGCAATATCGGAGTCAAACAAGGTTGTCCCTTGTCCCCTACCCTTTTTGGCATATACATTGATAAGTTAGAAGAATGCTTGGAAAAAGAAAGTTGTGTTTTCCCTACTCTCACTGGTATAGTCATCAATATTCTTCTTTATGCCGATGATATCGTTCTTATGGCAATGATTCCCCATGATCTTGACAACCAACTAAGAATCATCAAGGATTTTTCCTCCAATATGTGTATGACTATTAATACTGATAAGACTAAGGTCATGATTATTAAATCCAATAAGATCCCTTATGATAACTTTGTATATGACAACAACAACAACTTGGAGTAAGTGAATTCATACAAATATCTTGGAATTGATATTCACCACAAGATCAATTGGAATTATAGCATTGAGAAAAGGATTATTGGGGGATGGAAAGCTTTTTATGGGCTTGAAAACAATTGTAAATCAGTTGATCTTTGGAGTTGGGATAAGAAGAAACTCCTCTTTGAGACTCTTGTTACACCTATTATTCTTTATGGATGTGAAGTCTAGGGCTATAGTATCTCTCATGAATCCTGGATAAAGATAGAGAAAATATAAAAGAATTTTATAACCTATAATCTCAAAATTAAAGGAATACGTCCTATCCCATCCTCCTCATAGAAACAAGCCTCTTCCCCATTGAGAGCATGGCTATGACTACCTAATGTATAAGAACAATTTAAACAACATGGAATACAAGAGGCTACCTAAAATTGCTTCAAAATCAAGTCATAACCACCATCGACTCAAGCGAGAATGGCATAAAGATGCCCGGTCTTGGCTAAATATTGGGGAATCATGGAAGAAACCATTTTTCAGAATAAAGATACTATTAAAAAAAACGTCAAATCAAAATTTAAGGAAAAAATGTGGTGTGATAAAGACTTGGAGGAAAAAGGAAAATTAAGGTATTATAAAGATGTAATCAACCCTAATCTATAAGATCAAAATTATCTATCTGTTTTGCCAAGTGTAAAGAAAAAAATAATCATTGCTAAGATAAGAACAAATTCTCACGAGCTCCATAGTGAAATTGGGCGTTAGTCAATTCCTAAAACGCCATGGGATGAAAGAGTGTGTCACCTTTGTGACACTAAGAAGGTATAAGATGAAAAGCACTTTCTCTTAGATTGTCCAGCCTATACCCATATTAGATCTCATTTTCAAAATATTGACCACACTACCAACCTTCCTAACCTCTTAACTCAAGAAAAGTATGGTGATCTTGGAAAGCTTCTCTTAATGCTTTTCGAGAACAGAAACATAATTCTAAAGAATCACAAGTAATCACTTACCCTCTTAAGGTCTGATAGACCAATTAGGTCTTAGTGGACGTTAATCATCATCATCATCACAAATGCATATCTTTACCTCACACTCATATCCTTATCCTTACGATGGCCAGGAATGTGCATTATTCACTACAATTTGTAAATCCCCCACCACTCACGCTCACCAAGGTGAAAGTGTGTGTTTATATGCATGGGTGTGCATTTAATTTCAAATAAATTATATATATATAGAAAAGCATAATTCTAAAGAATCACAAGTAATCACTTACCCTCTTAAGGTCTAATAGACCAATTAGGTCTTAGTGGACGTTAATCATCATCATCATCACAAATTCATATCTTTACCTCACACTCATATCCTTATCCTTATGACAGCCAGGAATGTGCATTATTCACTACAATTTGTAAATCCCCCACCACTCACCCTCACCAAGGTGAAAGTGTGTGTTTATATGCATGGGTGTGCATTTAATTTCAAATAAATTAAATTAAGTAGCATAATGTGTGTGTGTATATATATATATATATTTCATAATTAAGGTGCAATATGGGTTATGAATGGTGAATCCATTTTTACAATCAAAATTTGCAATTTCAATCAATTTAATAGTGAATTTTAGAAATATTGCATCATTGTATTTTGGTGAAGGAAAATTATAAAATGAGCAATTTTAATTTTTTTCTTTTTTTTTTTATAAATAAAATGAGTATTTTGTAATAGACTAAGGGAATCCTATCTTTCATTAGAATCTTAAACAATTCAAATAAATACAATTATACACAATATGAAATGTGATATTTTCCTTAGTATTGTATAGCTATAATCTTTAACAAAAAGACCAAGAAGTAAAATATAGAAACAATACATGAAAATAACATTGAAAGTGTCCATCCTAGGCACTAGAAATGGATTCCAAATTAATGGAAGAACCTGGAAGTGTTACAATATTTTATCGAGGAAGTTCTCCCCCAAAGGGGGCCATGAATATTGCGCTCTCTTCTGGAATTAACAATACAAGGGTTATATTTTGCAAGTTGAATCTCACTATCTTTTGTATTTTCTTTTTTTCACTTACATTTCTCTAAATATTATTGATGTTTTTTCCATTTTTTCCATTAAGTACATTGCAAGTGGTATTAACACTCTTTCTAAGAGAGCACATGCCCAAATTTCAGATTTAATTTTTAGGCTACAAATAATTTTCGACATTGTTTGACACAAAGATCGGTTGTTCATTAGGTAAACCCATGGTTAGGCAAAAATGCATGTAAAGAATGTAAGATGTGTCACCTGGTTGCACACCTTTTAAACATCTTTTGGTAGCCCTTTGAGTAGTACTACAACAAACAAAATATGTCTACAAATTTTATCTTCCACGTACCCTATGGTATATCATAATCCCTCTAGGTGCACTTGGAGATAGGCTTATCTCCATACATAGGCCTCTTATCCATATTGTTTCTATTGTACACTAAGAATGACACTTTGGAAGATCACTCTCACATATCAGGGAATTCGTAGTGTGGTTATATTTATGGTCTATGCTCCTTTGTTTGTGCTATGAAAGATTCATTCAAGTACTATTGTTGGAAACACTTAGGTATATTAGAGAATTATAACACTTAACAGTCTTATGACCTTAGGACCTTGCCAACCATAGCCTCTACAAAATGAGCAATAGTAAAAACAATTTTTCTAGAATATCAAGAATTTTGGAAATTTATTAACACAATAATACTCAACCAAGTTTAATACTCCTACCATAGTTTTAAAAAAATATGTGGGTCGTGACTCCTTCCAATACCTTTGTGTAAGACCTATCTCAAAATACTCCTTGCGCAAAACTGATCACATCATATAACTCTCCAAAAGCCCTTTTTTGTGGACCTCATCATATCACTATAAGTTTCCTATCTCTATAGTGTCCTTACAAGGAGATAATTGCATTGGTATAATTATCAAATAACCTTTTTGGAAAACCCCAATGACAATGACATTTACTAGAAACTCTACCCTAGATAACCAGATCAATACTTTGGTCACCATGATCACAAATCCAAATATAAATGTGAAAAAACTCAATGGCCTGGACATTAAAGTCACCAACGTTGACACTAAGTTTGATTATAAGTTTGGTGAACTAAAAAATGAGTTTCAAGACATCAAAACCCACCTTGTTGTAGTTCTCAAAAGAAATGAAATTCAATCAGATACACTAAGACAACATGAAGGAGGTGAATTTGTAATGGAAATATGCATCACTTGGGTCCACACTTTAAATATAATCAACCCAATATGTGGCACAGACTTCCCAAAAGTCTTGAACAATTTTGATGGTTCAAATCCCACCAGTTGGGTTACCCAAATGGAACATTATTTCTCTCTCCAAGGAATTAATCATGACCTAGAGAAACATAGAGAGGGAATGATGAACTTGGAGAGGGAATGTTGGAAATGGTGACAATGGCATAAGAATTCCTATGGTGGGTACCTTTCTTGGATCTAGTTTCTAAAGGCCATCTATGCTCATGTTGAAATAGATACTAATTATTTGGGAAGGTGGACTAAGATACCCCAAATATGCATAGTTGAACACTTTATAGTGCCTTTCAAGAAATTGGCAATCCACATATAAGTAATGAGAAATTATTTTCCTTAAAGAATGTTTTACAAGTGGCCTAAAAGAGGAGATCCAAGACTAGGTCTTAATGGTGAACCCAACTACTTAGTTGGAGGCCTTTCAAAAATCTCAAGAAGTGAAAATAATGGCCAATACATATACAAAAGACTCATTTTTATTTTTTGATCATGACTTCCTTCAGAACCTACCACCATCTCTTCATCCCCTCATCCCTTAAGGGTCAACAAGTTGACCCAGGAAGAATAAATTGAATGCCAACACCTCAAAGTTTTTTATAATTTTTATGAGAGGTATTTCAAAGAACGTAATTGTTATGAGAGGAGACTTTTGAGGATGAAACTCCCAATCTAGAACCAGAGATCCCACACCCTTCCTTGAGATGAAGCCGCCATGGAGCCTCCTTAGGAGGAGCCCTAAATTTCCTTCCATGATTTATGAAGTATTTCAACTCCACGGATCTTGAATTTGATCGATACATAAAGAATTGAAAGGTGATTGTCCTAATTGATATTGGAAAAACACACAATTTTATCCATCAAATAGTGACAAAAAAAATCCAATGATATGTCCATGTGGTGTATAATTTTCAAATCATGGTAGCTAATTGTGGAATGATGAAATGTGGTGGAAAATTTGAGAATGATGACTTCAAATGGGGGGACTATAATCTCAAATCCCACATTTTTTCTATTGAAATGGGTGGCTATGATATCATGCTAGGAGCAAAATGGTTAAGAAAATTAAGCCTGGTTGCCATGGATTTCCAAGAATTGTACATTAGATTCACCAAGGAGGGTAATAACAATACCATCAAGGGGTTCAAGTCCAACTCCTCCAAAATTATCATCTCTCACCATATGGAAAAACTATTAAATAAAGGCCACACCAACATTACTTTCCAATTCAATTCCATCTAATTTATTCATATTCCCCCATAAGAAATTCACCCTGATTTGTATTCAATCCTAACTAAGCATTAACATGTCTTAAAAATAGTCTATGGCTTACTGCCTTCCCATGGTGGGCATCATCATGGTATTTCTCTAATTATAGGAATTCAAACACCATAGTGTATCCTTATAGGCACCCTTTTACATAGAATAATGAAATTAAAAACATTATATAGGAAATTTTGGAGGTAGGTATCATCCATCCCAATACTAACCCATACTTGCCACCCATGGTCATGATCTTGAAGAAAGAGGCAAATTCGCACATGAGTCGCGACTTTGTGCTCTCAACAAGTTGACTATCAAATACAAATTTCCCATCCAAGCTATTGATCATCTATTAGATGACCTTCATGGTGCCAATTTATTCACTTAATTGGGAATTCACTCAAGAGACCACCAAATCTAGATGAAGGAGGTCGACATTCCTAAGACAACCTTCCTCACATATGAAAGACATTATGAGTTTTTAGTGATGTCCCTTGGTATTTCCAATGTCCCATCCACCTTTTAAATCCTCGTGAAAAATATTTTTCATCCATTCATGTTCAATTTTGTGCTTGGATTATTTGATGATATATTAATAAATAACAAAACCTAGGAAGCACAAGTGGATCATGTCAATAAATATTTACAAATACTCTAGGACAACTAGTTATTCCTAAAACGTTCCAAATGAACGTTTTGTTCTTTAGAGGTCAAATACTTAGGACACATTGTTAATCAGGATAGGGCATGAGTGAATCCAAATAAAATTGAGGCTATGCAGGATTGGTCATGCCCCAAGATCTTGAAAATATTACGTAGTTTATTATGTTTGGGAATAATTATGGGTGAATTGAAACACCCTTAACCACATTGGGAAAAAATAATTCAATTGAATGGAATGAGGCTTCCAAGAACACCTTTTCGTCTTTAATGGAAGCCATGTATAATATAAATCACTTAGTTGTGCCTAATTTCACTACAAAAAATTCTTGGAATGTGGCACTTTGGGAAGAGATCTTGGAGTTATGTTTACACAAGAGTGGTGCCCTCTAACATTCACCAATAAACACTTGTGTGACAAAAATTTGGGAAAATCCACTTATGAGAAAGAGATGATGTTCATCCTTATTCCAGATAATACTTGGCACTCATACCTCATTGGGAGGTATTTCTAGATCAAAATAGACCATCATAGTTTGAATAATTTTTTGGAATAGATATTTTCATCCCAAGAGAAACATAATTGGGTCACTAAGATGCTTGGGTATGATTATGAGATCATATATAATAAGGGAAAAAATAATTTGGTGGATGATTCTTTGTCTAGGAAATATGTAACGTCCCCAACCACCAACAGGTCGAGCAACGTCACTTCGTGGATGTCTCTTCTTGATCTGATACCATTTTGTAACACCCCCAACCACCCAAGTCGGGGCATGCTACTCCAAATAACGCTTTGATCACATATATATTTATATAGATATCTATCTAATGCAAATTAACAACTATAGCATTCTTTCCATGCCACTGTTCATGTGGAAATAACATTAAAACATATAGGCATTATACACAAACAATTTTAACAACATTATAACTTGATTTCAAGATACACATCATACAAAGAACAGAGATTTGGTACTTATTTTTTAATAGATGACCACCAATTGCGTGTATACCTCCCATAAACCTCCCAGCCTTAGACCACGCTTCTCATCATGCTCAACAATGGGTCACCCTCGATCTGGGACTAAACTCCATCGGGCAAGGGATTCCTAGGCTTGGCAAGGGCAACAAGAAATTCGCACAGATCAACAAGAAGGATTCACCCAGGAGCCAACTCACACTAACAACCTACAACCTCTCATTCCCCACATGCATGTCCCACCCTAGGAAGTGTGCCCCTTCTCTACTCAATAGTCCTTCGGTTGCCCCACTTCCCTTCCAGGGCTTCAGCAACAAGTCAGACATGAATTCTCAGAGCACTATAGCTTTCGTTGGGATCCCTCTTGGAAAATCATTTCCCCAAAAACCTCTCTCACCTGGAGAGAGTTGCTCACAGGTATGGAAACCTACTTCTTCAGTTCACAGGCATGAAAACCCACCTCTTCAAACCCACAGGACTGACAACCTACTTCCTCAGTCCAACTCCTAAGTCAATTCAAGTAAGGACGATGGAAACAACCAAGCTCGATATAGATCAGATGATGGCAGCAAGCCACTCTCAATCAAGGAACTATGTGGGTAGAAACAACAAATCGTTAAGGCAGGTTATAGACTCAAAAAAGGTACAGGTGCATTGTGCTTCACTAGAAAAGTATGGGGTAGATCAAGGTGCCTAAAGGTTCTAGGGTGTGTGAATGATGTCAAGGTTGGCGTTGAAGGCAATGGCTCAAAAACAAATGCGTGAATCTGTGGGTGAATCGGGTAAGATGGCAGACTTGCGAGAATGGAAACAGTCATGAGAATGGCGAGAGAACCCTCAACGAGTTGGCTTTCCCAGCTATAAAATGCATGCACCCAGGTTGACACATGTCTTTCTGCAGCTGCATGAGCTCCACTTAACACTCGTTCCCTTTCCCCAGAAACTTAGGACAACACAAATTATGTCAACCTTAGACTTTTGGAAATAATAATATAATATTATCCCTTTAGAGGTAATCCCTCTAGTGTAGACCCTATTACTAGACACTTATCCCCTTCCCTTACCCTAACTAGTGGATATTATTCCCCCATAACTCTTTCTTCGTGGTCGGTCTACACGCAGCAGTGTAATTTTATTAATGATGTGTGTATTTACATATACAAAATCAGGCTCATTAGCCTTAGCATATAGGCTCTTCAGCCTAATAAACACATAAGTCTTCCAGCTTATAAACACTTGGCTCACCAACCTATAAACATAATTACAATTTAGTAGGGGCTCGACCTTGGGGTGTTACAATCCCCTCCCCTTATTTTTGCACTATCCTCAATGCAACTTATTCACACAACAACAACAAGATTTCTAAAATATTTAAAAAGATGTGGGTACTCTGCCCAAATAGCATCTTCATGCTCCCATGCTGTGTCCTCAGAATCGTACTAGGTCCAATGGACTTTTACAAACCCTATGGCTCGATTCTGGAGCTTCTTTCTTTTCCGATCCAGTATGTGCACCTGATGCACTTGAAAAACACTTCTATGCTCTACCTGAATCACATTCCAATCAATAACATGATTAGCATCAAGTATATAAGCAATGACATATGAAATACATTTTGTATAGGCATAGATGCAGGAAATGCAAGCATATATGCTATTGGACCTATCCTCTCTAGGATTTCAAACGGCCCACAATATATGGCTGCCAACTTGGAATATCTTCCCAACTTCAGGGAACTTCCGTTGGCTTTCACCTTCAAGAAAACATGATTACCCACTTTAAATTCCCTGTGAGTTATGTTCTTATCAGCATAGTTTTTCTGCCTGTCTTGGGAAGCCTTCGAATTATGTTCAATCTTCAACATTTTCTCTTCCATTTCCTTGAGCAACTCTGGCCCAACCACTACCCTATCAGATGGGTTGTCCCAGCTTACTGGGGTGTTTCACTTTATGCCATAAAGTGCCTCAAATGGGCTCATCTTCAATGATGCTTGATACCCATTGTTGTAGGCAAATTCTACCAAGTGTAGATAATATTCACATTTATATGGTTTGTCCATCACATACATCCTTAGCATATCCTCTATCACTTGGTTCACCCTCTCTGTTTTCTCGCCTGTCTTAGGATGATATGTTGTGTTGAAGTTCATATTTGTTATGAACCCTTTGAATAACCCCTTGCAAAGCTTTGAGGTAAAATTTAGGTCTTTGTCAGACACAATTGTCTTAGGTATGCCATGCAAGTGTGCTACTTCCCTCATATAAATATCAGCAACATCGGTTGCCTTGTAAGTAGTCTTCAATTGGATAAATGGGTATCTTAAGTAGGCTTTTCTACCACCACCATGTTTGCATCATGTTGCTTTCTTGTTCTGGGAAATCCTGTGATGAAATCCATTGTTACAACTTCCCATTTCCACTCAGGAATGGGTAATGGTTGTAGAAAACAAGCTGGGTGTCTATGCTCAACCTTTAACTTTTGACACTCCGAGCATTTAGCTATGTATTAAACAATCTCCCTCTTCATGCCTGGCCAATAATATTGGCTCTTGACTGTCGAAATTGTTTCCTGATATCCTGGGTGTCCTGCATAAGGTACATTGTGCATTTCTTTTAAAATTGCACTCCTCAATTCAGGAGAATTGGGTACATAAACTCTGTTTTTGTACAAGAGAATTCCATCAATTCCCAATTCATAATCCTCAACTTTATGCTACATGTTAAATTGTTGTAACTTTGTTACTATTAGCCCTCGACCGAGTTTTGAGGAAAGCTTGGTCAGATTTGGACCAATTTTGAACTTTGACAAATTGTTCGAAGAAGGAGCGCCCAGGTAGAGTTGAGATTGCGGATATCACTTATTTTGCGAGTTATGTGGACCCAGTAAGGGGTCTCTAGGGTTTTTGTAATGGGTTTATGGTATGTTGGCCCATGGGTTTTTCCCATGTTAGGCCTTATTGTAAGGGATTGTAAAAGTATAAATAAGTAAGAATGTATTGTAGAAGGGTATTCAAAAGCCTTCAGAGCTAAGTGCAAGTAATGGTATTAGCTTTGTGCAAGGGAATGTATGTGAGTAAGGCTTTGTGCTTGATAAAGAATTGGCTATGTGCCTTGACCTAGTTTTGGAAGGAGGATCTGGTGCTCAGTGCGCAGATCTCCTATCTAATGTGAAGATTGACTCGGTGTCTTAGTGCACAAGAGTGAATGAATGTAAAATTTAGATGAATAATAAAGAAGGTGAAGCGGTTGGTAGATGTAGCCCCACACTAGGGTGAACCATGTATATCTTGTGTCTCTGGTTTGCTTATTTTTGTGTTGTTTATGTTGTGAATATGCTCAGTTCTTTGATTATTATGTATGATAGATAGATATGTCGTTGCTTAGTGCTTTACTTATGTTAAGGATAAATGAATGTTATATCTAACTCAATGCTAAGTGCTTAGGATGTATAATCATTTATTGTTACTACATCGATCTATCTATGGGTATGTTCTGCAATGTTACTAAGATTAGGAATCTAATGCATGTCATTTTCTAAGTGTTAATAGAATACCCTGTGAAGTGTTATTATCATAGATCTGTGTCCCAGCTTGGTTACAGACACCTGCGTCCTATAAACCCCCTTGCTTCTACCTTAGGCGAGACTTTGCTTGCTTCACAGGTGTCACCGAAAGGGTCGGTATTCAAGGTTTTATTGGTGCATTGTTAAGCATTGAACCCTGGGTCTGCCCCTATGCCAACAAATGGTTCAGTTGTCAAGACCTGAAAATATGATTGTTGGAAACTGAAGTAAATAAAACAAAAGCTTTGTGCATAGATCTATTGTTGAAGTGCGCAGTACTCTACTTGAATTGCAAAGCTCTGTGCTAAGAAATAAATCTGATCTGAAGAAAAAGAGGTAAGACCGTAAAAGAGGTAAATCTTTGTGCTTTGATAAGTGAATTTTTTTTTTTGAAAGCATGAATTTAAGTATGCTTAATAGATTTTGTCCTAGTCCAAAGGCTAGGGTGTAGTTGAAAGAAAGAGTTGATCTGAGTAAAGTTAATAGAAATGAAGAAAGATATGTTATTCCTATGCATAGAAAGAATTTTTGGACTAATAAGTGGATACAGGAACCTAGAAAAAAAATTGTAGAGTGTAGGTCCAACACTGTGATCCTAGTGCACAGTAAATAAGAGGTTGGGGAACATTTAAAAGAAAAAGAGGATTGACATTGTGCTATAATTTCAAAATACCGGGACATCATGCTAAGGAATGCCCTGGCATAGGTTCTATTTGTCTTTGTTGTAAGATTGTTGGTTGTTGGCCCTTGACCAAGTTTTGAGGATCCTTGGTCATGTTTGACCTATTTTGGGACCTCGACAGATTGTCGAAGGTGGAGCACAAGTCGAAGTGGAGATCGCAGTATCTCGGCCCCTTGTTTAGGGATTTTTGGGTTTTGGGCTTATGTAACGGGTATGAGGATGTCGGCCCATGGGTTTACCCATGTTTAGGCCCACTTTGTAATGTATAAATAGATACCTAGATGATGTAAGAAGGAGCGCAAAGGATGATATAGACATTTGTGTGATGATATGCTAAGTGCAAGTGGTAGTTTTACATGCTTTGTGCATACTGTGAGAAGCTTGCAAGGCTAAGTGCAAGTGACTGTAAGAGACTGTGTAAAGGCTTTGTGTTGTGATCTAGCTTGGGAAAGGAGGATCTAGTGGAGTGTGCGTAGATCTCTTGTCCTATGCGAAGTAGGATCTCATGGCTTTGTGCATGTAGAAGATTGACAGAAGATAATAAAAGAGAAGAAGATTTGGTGGACGTAGCCCCAGGCTAGGGGTGAACCACGTATATATTGTGTTATCATTGCTTTGTGCAATATGGTTGTTTCATTGTTCATATGATTAATGCTTAGTGTTGAAAAGTCAACAAGAAACATGTGTCTAATTTACTTTTCCCTTAAATAAATTGGACAATAAATATTAATCTATTATCTTATGTATAACCGAGTGACTTGAAGTTGTAACAGAGTTATAAGTGTAGTTATGAGAGTTGTGAAGTAGTTTAACACAGTTAAGTGAGTTAAGCCCAGTTGTACTAGTTGTAACTAAACTTGCACTAGTGAGAGTTCAATAAATTAATTATTAATTAATTCACAATCAGTGAACTCACATGCAACTGAAGATTCACCACGGTTAACTACATGCATGTCAGATCCAGTGGAGACCCAGTTGAGATAACGGCTGAAAGGGACAGATTGGCTATCAGTTGTGATTTGAGTGAAGTACACCCATGCAATCACACATGCAGTGGATATGCTCATGAGCATGTGCAAACTAGGGAATTCAAATTCATTGTGAGAATTCTAATTGCAGGGATTGTGCAGAGGAGGCAGGATGTTTGGACACAAAGAATTGGCACATGTATTTGCTAAATTTTTGTATGTGTTAAGAAACAAATATCAATATAGCATAGAAAAACCTCAGAAAAAGTACTCAACGACTTGAAAAAGAGATAATTTCAGATAATAAGCCTCTTCAAGGGGACAACCTCTTTTTACCCCACTTAAATGTTCAAGTACAAGATGATTCAAAATTAAAATGTCTCCTTGGTATATATAGGAGACTAGGAGGTATAATTACAACTAATGGCCTAAAGACGACATAAATAAAATAACATTACTAATATAATATGCCCCAATTAAGGGGTAATGCTCCAATATTAGGGCTTAACATGCCCCTCCCCTTGAGACAAGTGTTGTTGGAAACTCTTGAGTAACTCTGGATGCTTTGTATAAAATACTCATCTTCCCAAGTGGAATCTTCAGCCAGTAGTTTCCTCCATTTAATGAGATACTCTGAAATGGATATATTCCTCAGTCGGTGAATTCTTGTGTCAGTGATGTCTTCAGGCTCCAATATGATTTTTCCTTTCTCGTCAAGTTCTGGCAATATAGTTTGAACTGGGATCTTTTCAAATCTAACCTTCTTTAAGCATGAAACATGGCAAACAGGGTGTACTCGTGAATATGCAGGCAACTCCAATTTGTATGCCATAGTACCAATCTTTTGCAACACCTTATAAGGGCCATAATACTTTGGTGATAATTTATTATCCTTCTTGGCTTGCTTGAGGGACATCTGTTTGTATGGTTG
>ML797325.1:258661-268704 GCA_009831015.1 Picea engelmannii | reverse complement strand
TCCTTGTGTCCTCATCATGAATTTCATGGGATGCATTTTCACTTTCAGGTGTCTTCTCTGTTACGAAATTTTTCAATACTTCCATGTTCTCCCCTTTTAAACCATCCATCTTAGTATCCAACTTAGCTTCCATTGAATCCGTCTTATTTTGTAGTTCATTTATGTCCCTATGCATTTCTTCACCTTCATCAAGAGTCCAAGTAGGATTTTTTGGAGGCTTATTTGGTGTAGAAGTTCCTTTTTTTGGTGGCATGTTGGCCAAGTATCACTTTTGAACCTTGATTTTGAGGTGGTTCTACTAGACAATATTTATTTTGTTGTGTCTCCCAAGTTTTGGCCCTTCCGGGTGTGAAACTTTCTTTTATGTAGTTCTCTGATATTTCTTCTCTGCAATTCCACAGTTCTGATCAAAATTGGATGTGCCAAGTGGAATTTATGGTAACTCCCCCACAACTTGCCGATTTTTTTCCTTTCCAGGAGATCTCACTTGTATAGCCTTCCCCACACAAAATAATTGATATAAAATTATGAAACTCACACCAGAAATACTAAAGACTGTCCAATATCCAATGAAACTAGTCCCACTCAATTTGGATACTCTAGGAAGAAGTTATGATTGTTTTACCTGGAACACCTTCTTGAGACTAGTCAATAGGACTAGTCAGATACCCTATCTTACACAGGGTGCGTCTACATATTTAAGATGAACCAAAAGCTGAAATTTTTACCAAAGATACCTTACTAATTTCTATAAATAGCCTCCATAGTTCAGGGTCTGAAACATTACAGAAAAGTTTTTATAGAGAAAATTTCGCAATGACTCAGTTCAGGATGATTCCAGAACCCTATCTTGTACAGGATGTATCTCCGAAATTATAAGGCCTCAGAAGATGAATTTTGAACCCAACATACCTTGATCCATCTTCTAAATATCCTCCAAGATGTTCCTTCTGAAACATTATATAAAAAAAGTTATATCAAAAATTCCAAGGTGTCTCATATGTAGCAGCGAAACCCCAAGACCTTGAGCTCTGATACCATATGTTAAGAACCAAATATAAATATAGCATAGAAAAAACTCAGAAAAAGTACTCATTGCCTTGAAAAAGAGATAATTTCAAATAATAAGCCTCTTCAAGGGGGAAACCTCCTTTTACCCCACTTAAATGTTCAAGTACAAGATGATTCAAAATGAAAATGTCTCCTTGGTATATATAGGAGACTAGGAGGTATAATTAAAACTAATGGCCTAAATTTGACATAAATAAAATAACTTTACTAATATAATATGCCCCAATTAAGGGGTAATGAGCCAATATTAGGGCTTAAAGGTATGACAGTGTGAGACGATTCTATTGTATTGAGAGCTCTTGGATTAGAGTTTTGTATGAGATTGTTTCATGATCCATGATATACATAATATATGATAGTGGGGTTTTTAGCTTTACGCTTTCCCAGAAAAAACTTTTGGGTTATGTGTTCTTGATATTTCACTTTCTGATCGTGGTTTAAATTTCCGCAAGAATATTAGTAGAAGCGATTTTGTATTTAACAGTGGCATATAATTGTTAGATCGGGAGAATCATGGGAAATACATTAATTGTATTGAAATTTATACATGGTATCAGAGTCACAGAGCCACAGAAGTGAGGTGTGAAAATAATAGTATTTTCGCAGGTCCCATCTCTGGAAGGGTGTAAACCTTAGTACTGAAAACTTCACACATTTCTAGGAGCAGAAATTGTTGCACCCTACTCAAAGGAGAGGTGTGAACTTCCTTAGGATTCTCACAGGCTAATCAAAGAAGAGGTGTGAACCTCCCTCACCCCATTGTTCATTACAGTGTGAACTCCCTCCAAGAGTTCGCAGGATAGACACAGTTGAGGTGCGAACTTCCCT
This sequence comes from Picea engelmannii, assembly GCA_009831015.1. Lineage (NCBI taxonomy): Eukaryota > Viridiplantae > Streptophyta > Pinopsida > Pinales > Pinaceae > Picea > Picea engelmannii. Next base: position 266,805 of record ML797325.1, on the reverse strand, counting down.
CGGGCTAGACATAGGTGAGTTGTGAACCTCCCACGGAAAGAGGGATTGCAGCAGTTGAGTTTGTGTTTGGATAAAATTTGAATTTGCAGGAATTTATTGGTGCTACAGCTGATTCAATATCGAAATGTCTTTCAATGGCTTGAGGTTGGAGTATGCACTCGAGGGAAGCTCAAACTACATTTATTGGAAGGACAGGATGGAGGCAGTACTCGAATACAATGGCTTGAAGGAATACATTGACAAAGATGTTGCTAATTCGAATGCGACAGACACTGCAAATCTTGATGCATGGCAAAAGAAAGTGGCAAAGGCAAGGAGGATTTTGTTGGAGGGAGTATGAGACCACATTGTCTCAAGTCTCCATGGGAAAACCACACCACATGCAATGTGGAAGGTTTTGACGGATTTGTTCCAAAACAACAGTGACCATAGGAAATTGGCGCTCAAAGATAAACTTAGGAAGATCAAGATGGAAAAGGGCGACTCCATTCCAAAATATCTCATGAAGTTTTTCCAATGTCGGGATGATCTTGGAAGCGTGGGAATATCAGTCACTGATGATGATTTGGTGAGCTTGGCGCTCCTAGGACTTCCCAAGAGTTGGCACAGTTATCAAGACTATGTCAATGGAAGGGAAAAATTTCCATATTGGGAACGACTATGGTTGGATCTAGTGCAAGAGGAGTTCAGGCGAAACACCAGAGATGGATCGTCATCAAAGCGTGATGATGAAGAGGATTGTGCTTTGACTGCTAAGGCAAGGAATGTAAAAGGGAAGAAATTCCATTCAAAATATGAGTCTAAATTCAAGAAGCTGGATTTTTCCAAAGTAAAGTGTTTTCATTGTCACGAACATGGGCATATCGCTACTAATTGTCTGCAAAAGAGGAAGAACAAGACGGTTGTTGGAGCTACAACTGGTGAGGCTCTTGTCTCGCAATTTGAAATTGACTTCTCTTTTATCGCATGCATGGCTTCAAGTGCATCAGAATCGGTGTGGTATTTGGATAGCGGCGCTTCCTACCACATGATGGGAGATAAAGAGTATTTCAATGACTAGGAGGAGAAAGATCTCAGAATGCATATAGAGATGGGCGATGATGGACGATACAGTGCGACTGGTATTGCTACCATTACCTTTCAGAGGGAGTCAGGTAAACCATTTCAATTGAAAAATGTTATGCATGTTCCAGGTCTGAAGAAAAACATGGTCTTAGTCGCAATGTTGGAGGAAAAAGGCTATGACATTACTTTCAGCGATGGAAAATCTTTGTTGTGACATAAAGCAACGATTCAATTCAAGAAGATAGGGATTTGAGTTAAGAATCTCAACATGTTGGAGTTAGCTGGTTGCGGTGCCATGGTGGGAAAGGTATAAAAAGTGGTGAGCCAATAGTCAGGGTTTTGTTGGTGTGCTCTTGAGCATTGAACCCTAGGTCTTCCCCTGTGCCAACAAATGGTTCTGTTGTCGGGACCTGAAACTGCGATTGCTAAGAACTGAAGAAAAGAGAAATATTTGTGTGTAGATTTGTTACCCTAGTGTGCAGTATTCTACTTGACTTGTGAAGCTCTCTGCTAATAAGAGAAGTCAGATCTAAAGAAAAGAGGTAAGATATTAAAGCTTTGTGCTCTGATAAAGGTAAGAACAGTGAAAACTTTTGATTGAAAAGGTAAGATAAGTGGAAATTTTTGTTTCAAAAGTATGGATCTAGGTGTGTTTTATAAAAAAATGCCTAGCTTGAAAACTAGGGTGCAACTAGAATAAATAAGACTTGATATGAGTAGATCTGATAAGAATAGTGAAAGATATGTTATTCCTATGCATAGAAAGAATATTTGGACTAGCAAATGGATGCAGGACCCTAGAAAGAATTTTTTGTAGGTTAGCTACTATGATCCTAGTGTGCAGTACAGGAAAGGTTGGGGATGCTTTAAAAGAAAGAGAGGATTAACCATTTGTTACAATTGTAGAAGGCTAGGCCAACTTGCTAAGGATTTCCCTGATAAAATGTCTAGTTGTCTTTGTTGTAAATCTATGGACCATGAATTTTTGGATTGCTCTATAATGATTGCTAAGGTTGAAAGAATGAATATGAGACAAAAAAACCTTGAGAAAGGTCAAGAAACTAAGACCATGACAGAACCCCAGAAAGAATCAGAGAATGTCTTTCTACAAATGAAAGAAACCTTGAATGATCACAGAAATATCAACTTATCAGAGACCTTCAAAGAAAAAGAGTGCATAGAAACAAGAATAGGAGACTCCAACATTGACTGTGTTCTGGATGAATAAACACAAGTAAATATCATGACAGAAAGAACTTGGGAAATTTTAGGAAAGCCTGCTATGATTCCTTCATTAGGAGGAATAGGATTATTTAAAGGAAATTTGATAACCCTATGTGGAGGACTCACTCAAATATCTATGAGTGCTCATGGAAGTTTGACAGAGGAATATTTTAAGGTTGTTAAATTTATTGAGAGAGACAACCCATTTGCTATGTTACTAGGAAAAACCTGGATTGAGAAGGATCGGACCAGAAGAAAAGAAGAGGAAGCCCTAGAACAGAAGAAGCAAGAATTAAAAGATTTCATGACTAGGAGGATAATGCACTTGATTGAAGAACAAGAGAACAGATCGAATCTATTTAGAACCAGAAACTTGGATGTCGAAGTTGAAAGAACACAAGAAGACTCACAGAAGAGTGGAGCACCTACCTCGGACAAAGAAGAAGTATTTCCCTTGAACCCTATGAAAGAATCTCAATAGCGCGAAGTTACTATGCCAAAAGGAGATAAGAATCAGAATGGAAAGAGGAATACCGAAAGGAAGATTACATGGACGAAGGCTAGAAAGCTCAGTTAGAAGAGAGCAAAGATAGAGAAGTTGCAGAAGAGAGGGGACTTTGCAGAAGGAAGGATTGCAAAACTGGAACTTCGTTGGGATATCAGAATAGCGCAACATGGCACTTCACCATGGAAAAGAAATATAACCGTTGGAGGCATTATGATTGTTAGACTGACGCCCCCAAATGGTTAGAACAACAGTTATGACCGGAAAGCTCGTCTTCATACCGTTGGGACCGCACCGCAATGGACAGAACCGCATTGATGAAGGCCTCTTGTCCATTGGAGAGACCCGTTACATCGTTGTCTACTTATTTTGTCGATTGTTGCACCTAGAACACTATTTCGAATTGTATCCAAGCCAACTCATTGCTACCACACTGTGTTTACTAAGATCAACACATGTTCTATTGCATTGAAGCATTCATCCATCAATCTAAGTTATCTGATCTTGAGCGTGTATGTCGGACGAACTTAGTGCAGCTGAAAAGTGTGTAGAAGAAGTTCTAGTCGATCTAATGGCCAAAAAAGTAATGTTCTTCGGGATTCAATCCTCGTCGACGAGAGGAGTGCAAGCCTCCCCATCGATTTCTCGTAGATCTGGATCATCCCAAGTTGCAACCGAGAAAAGAACCAAGCATCGAGATGACTTGGCGAATGTGAAGTTAATCCTGACTATCCTGCCCAACTACATCCTGCCTTTGTTTGGAGCAGTGAGTCGTGACAATGTCTCGAGAGACTTTGATTACACCCTAGTTACCGTGTACCTCCCGAAGGGGATACGTGCATTTAGAACGCATCAAGGTAAGATCGGGACATTAAAATTCAGCAACTTCAACCTAGGGGACCGCAAGAACCATAGTATGCTCACCCATCACAGATACTTGACTAGGAAGAAGGGGAAGAACTCGAAAATAATCCCCCAACCATGAACAATGAACCTCGTGCAATCCACCATCTTGAATGTGATGAAGATTCCACATTTCATAAGGCACCATGAGGTTAACATGTGTGTTAAGATCATGCTATCATGTTACCATGGTGGTTATCTATGGCTAGACAGACACATCACAGTCGATCCGATGTTGATCCATAGGATCACCGAATTGATCATGCAGGGACTCGACCCATAGGTCTTCTACCCAGGGAAGGTTGTAAATTGTGCATTGGCACAGAGGATTAAAGACACATATGGCAATGTAGAAAAGGGGATACGAGGCTATAAGGTAGCTTCCATATAGAATGGCGCAGTGCGCCTGGACTTCTAGATGATCGCAGAAAATCTAATGAGAAATAATAAACCTACGCAGGTCACAGGGTTTGTTGTTGACCTCACCGGAAAATGTGTAGAAGGACTCCAGATGAACTGGGTGAAGTAATTTGTCAACCATATAGAATTGGATTTTCGCGAAGCTCAATATCAGGGCTATGAGTTCCATTTTAGTTGGTTGCTTATCCTCATATCATTTACTGCTTGGGAGATGCCGGAAGGTGCGACCTTCCTAGATATTGAGCCATTCGAGCCACTCGTTGTAAAGTTCACCATGCTCTGGTACTTGAGCGATATGGGAAAATAGTGGAAGTCGAACGCAGTATTTCACACATACTATCTCCAATTGAAGAGGGCTATTGGGGTTGTCCCTTGCATGACATTAAACACCCTGCACCGGTTCAGACCTATCATGAAGTTCTGTACAGATTGACACTTTATTTATATCACCGCACATGCAAAAGAGCATAAAGAAGAGATTCAATCACACTGTAAGATCACAGAGGAGGACCTCAAAGAGATAACTAGGGACTGGTCTACAAAGATTTTTATCTCTGCTGACCCTGCAGAAATGTCTAATACTGAACTACTTGGCAGTGCAAAGGCCACTCACGAAGCACATGACACCCTTGGAACCAGCAAAAGGAAAAAGATAGAAGAGGTACAGAACCTGAGCAGCGCCTTAGACGAAACTGCTTTAGAATCACCTGGACAAGGAGATAATGACGAAGTAGATAAAGAACAAACCAATGGAAAATAATACCAGCAGAAACCAGGCGAAGCAACACCGCCTAGGGATCCTATTGATGAGGTTGATCCCTGTAATAAAAGAAAGGTTTCCCGCATGAAACCTACCTCAAGGAATAAATCCAAAGCTAGTAAGACCAAGTTTCAGATCGTGCTCATGCTCAATGATTTTGACTTCATCATTGCAACCATATCAGATGCTTCGCAAGATATTATGTATAAAACAGAAGCCAATCAAGTAGCCATGTATGAAAAAAATGAGACAGAACTAAGAGGGGTACAATAGGCCCTTCACTCCATCTATGCAGTATCCATTGTTGGGGGATGAACCTGCCCAAATCTGTAGAATATCTGATGCAACTGAAGCTCGCCTTCATTGAGTGCAAGAAGAGAAAGAACATGCCATGGTGGCCCTGAATCAAGCACAACAGGAAATGGTAGAGAAATGTTGAGTTTCACAGTAGGAGAAGGATGACCTCCACACCAAGTTTGAAGAGGAGAGAACACAGATCCAGCAAGAGAAAAAAAAATTCCTCACAGAGAAGCTCAGAGTCAAAGAAGAAGTCGGCAGAGCACTTTGCTCTGTGACAGGCTTAGAGAAAAAGGCAAAAGAACCAGTGGAGCATCAAGTAGCATAGCTTGCGAAAGCTATCCAACAGCTTCAATAGAAAATCACAGACCTAGAGCTACAAACAGTGCCAAGAACCCCGCAGGACGTGCGAGACCAAAGAGAAGCCACTGCTCAGAGCGCAGTTGAGAGGATCAGAGCACTCGCTTTGGAATTTAAATAGCTTAGCAGTAGAGGTGCACACACCTACGAGTGACTTGTTGAAGACCCTGAACTAAAGGAACTAGAGTCACAACTCCAAGAGGAAAAGCAGCAAGCAATGACAATATAGGCACAGTTAAAGCTTCTGTCAGCAATTGAAAGGATGAATTGATCCCAGGAACAACACACTATTCTACAGCAGGTACACACCATACAAAGAAAATTCATGGAAGTGACTCAGAGGCTCCAATCAGTCTAGGATGAATCATGCCAACTGTTTGAGGAGATTGAAGGCCGAGGAGTAGAGCGAGAGAAAATAGTTAGTACCGTCGAACAATGCTTAGAGGGACCTTTCAATGAAGCAGTTATCCAAGAGTTCATCGAGCAGTAGGACTTGGTATAGCCACAGGTTGAAGCAACTCGAGTCAAGCTTGAGGATTTTGAGGTAGAGCTACCCAGACCAGAGTGACTCAGGACGCATCATAGGTGAGTGTTGGGGGCCTATTGGCCCTTGACCAATTTTTGAGGATCCTTGGTCATGTTTGACCTATTTTGGGACTTCGATGGGATGTCCAAGGTGGAGCACAAGTCAAAGCGGAGATCGTGGGATATCGGCCCCTTGTTTAGGTCTTTTTGGGTTTTGGGCTTATGTAACGAGTATGAGGATTTCGGACCATGGGTTTACCCATGTTTAGGCCCACTTTGTAATGTATAAATAGATACCTATGTGATGTAAGAAAGATCACGAAGGATGATATAGACATATGTGTGATGGTATGCTAAGTGCAAGTGGTAGTTGTACATTCTTTGTGCATACTGTGAGAAGCTTGCAAGGCTAAGTGCAAGTGATTGTGTAAAGGTTTTGTGCTATGATCTAGCTCGGGGAAGGAGGATCTAGTGAAGTGCGTGAAAATCTTCTGTCCTATTCTAAGTAGGATCTTGTGGCTCTGTGAATGTATAATATTGACATAAGATAATAAAAGAGAATAAGAGTTGGCGGATGTAGCCCTAGGCTAGGGGTGAACCACATATATATTGTGTTATGGTTTCTTTGTGCAATATGGTTGTTTCATTGTTCATATGATTAATGCTTAGTACACTGATGTATGCTTAGATGAATCTGATATGATAGCTTAGTGCTTAATGATATGGATGAATGTTAGATCTAACCTATGTGAATGTGCTTAGTGCTCGAATATACTAGATCTAGGTGAATATTGTGATGCACTATGATTAGGGTTTTAACTGCGAAGTAGATACTGGTTAAATATTGATGAACTGTAACTGCTAAGTGCTTTGATAGAGTGTTGTAATCACAGATATTTGTCCCAACTAAGGTTGTAGACACTGGAGTCCTGCAACCACCCCTTCCTCTACCTCGGGTGAGACTTCATTTGCTTTGCAGGTGTTGACGAAAGGGTTGTTAGAAAAACAGGACCGCAGAGCAATAAAATAAAACAAATGCAGAAACAAAACACAGAAGACACACAATACAAGAGAGACATAGATTTGTGTGGTTCACCCAGTGTGGACTACGTCCAGCAAAGAAATTTCCAGGTCCTTCCTTTATTATTATCCAGCAAATGAAGGGATACAACCTACAGCAAAACCCACTGTAACTTCCTCTTATTTCTCTCACAGTCTCCTCTCTCAGAATACAATATTCACCAAAATCCATAGTCATGATACATTTCCCTCATAAAAGAGGGTTGCCTTCTAGGGAAAAAAACCCTAACATAATCTCTACCGTTAGATCTGGGACCTTATAATGAACAGTCCATATTTACAATGAAATTACAATATACGTTTACAAGGCAATTTTTTCTTCGGGGGCTTCGTCCCTGAACCCCCGCTAGGGGCCCGCTTTCCCCTAGACCCCCCTTGGACCCCGCAGAGGGGGTACCCCCCCCATCTTCACTCCCCCGCATGGAAGAGTGTACATACTTCTAGGGTGTAAATACTTCATGGGGTATAAACACGGCTGAAAGTAAAAGACCTATAAATCAAGAAGATAATCAGGCTCCACAACCAACAATCTCCCACTTGGAGACTGATCTCAATAACTCCACCGCTGTTGTATATGTTGGACTCTGAACCTTCTTGGACCTGGTAAATTTCTCATTTTCATCTTCATTCTTGAATACCAACTAAAACTGAGCAAGAACTCAGTTTCTCCCTGGTTACTCCCCTTGTTAACATGTCTGCAGGATTCTGGCTAGTGTGTATCTTTTCCAGCTTCAATTGTCCATCTTCCAAGGCGGATCGTATGAAGTGGTACCTCAACTGTATATTCTTAGTATTTGAATGGAAGGCTGAGTTCTTTGCAAGGTGAATGGCACTCTGACTATCACAGTACAACTTGTTGTTCTCCTGCTTCTTTCCCAATTCCTCCATAAACTTTTGTAACCAAATCATCTCTTTACTAGCCTCTATAGAAGCAACATACTCTGCCTCTGTTGTTGAAAGTGCAACAACCTTTTGTAGTTTTGAAATCCAACTTACTGTTGTTCC
>ML797325.1:243694-254535 GCA_009831015.1 Picea engelmannii | reverse complement strand
AATGAACGGTCCATATTTACAATGAAATTACAATATACTTTTACAAGGCAATTTTTTCTTCGGGGGCTTCACCCCCGAAACCCCGCTTGCCCCCAGACCCCCCCCCCAACTGAGGGGATAGGCCCCCCGGACCCCACAGAGGGGGTACCCCCGCCTCTGCACTCCCCCGCATGGAAGAGTGTACATACTTCTGGGGTGTAAATACTTCATGGGGTATAAACACAACTGAAAGTAAAAGTCCTATAAATCAAGAAGATAATCAGGCTCCACAACCAACAAGGGTCGGTAGTTAGGTTTTTTTTGTTGTGCTCTTGAGCATTGAAACTTAGGTCTGCCCCTGTGCCAACATTGGTCATGAGGTTGAGGATTTTCCAAGGATGATTTCTAAAGTTGAACGGATGAACATGAGACAAGAAAAATATAAAGGAAGTCAAGAGACTAAGGGCATGTTATAGAATCATAAAGAGATAAATCAGAGAAATCTCAGACTACATTATTACAGTTGAAAGAAATGATGGATATTCACAAAGATGTCAGTTTATCAGAGATCTTGAAAGTAAAACAACGCATAAGTGCAAGAATAGAAGACTTCGACATAGACTGTGTCTTGGATGAAGAAACACAAGTGAATATTATGACAGAAGACACTTTGGAAATTTTGGGAAAGCCCATTGTGGTACCTTCATTGGGAAGGATAGGCTTGTTTAATGGAAAGATGATAACCTTATGTGGAAGAGTTACTAATGTACCTATTATTATTCATGGAACATCGACTGAAGAGGAATTTGAAGTCATTAAGTTTGTTGAGAACAACGCCCCTTTCCCACTTTTGTTAGGTAAGACTTGGATTGAGAAGGATCATGTCAGAAGGAAAGTAGAGGAAGAAGCTACAGAAAAGAAAAAGCAATAACTAAGGGATTTCATAGCTAGAAAAATAGATCAACTAATAGAAGAATGAGAGGATAAGTTGAAGCAACAGAAGGCAAGAGAATTAGTTGTCAAGGTTGAAAGAATGAAAGAAGGTTTGAAGGACATATCTATTCAAGAAGGAAGTATATCCACCCAAGAAGTATTAAGAGAAGGGATATTAACTTTAGACCCTTTAAGGGCACATCAACAATGTGAAGTCACTACGATAGGGGAAGATAAGAATAAAAGTGGAAAGAGGATTCCAGAAACAGTTAGAGAGACTCAGATAACAGGAAAGAAGGAAAGGAAGCTCAATAAAAAGAAAGATAAGTTGGAAAAGCGACAAGAAGCTACAAAGAACATATGGAAGACTTCGCAGATTGAAACCTTGCAGGAGGCAGGTTCGCAGGATTTGAACTTTGCTGGAACAGCAGGACCATGCAGAATGGGACTTCACCCTAGCGAAGATATATGACCATTGGAGGTGCCCTGTCCGTTAGAATGACACTCAGAAACTGTTATAAAATGAATTTATGGGTGGATGGACTACTTTTGGACGTTGAGACTGTGCCATAACAGACATATTCACAATGATGGAAGCATTCATGGATGTTGGAAGAATCTGATACGAGGCCCCGCTTATTTAACTTGTCAGTCGTTGCACTGGGACCACTTTTTTCTACCCGTGATTAACTGAGCCAAGAAGAGAATTGATTGTGTCTTGAGTTGTGTTATCAGAAACTAGACCTCGTTTTCCATTTGTCTACCCCACTTATCCGTTCGTCTACCCCAACTTGTCTGTTTAAAAGTTAGAATGTCGGGTGAACCTAGTGAATTAGAGAAGTCTGTCGAGGAAGTCCTCAAGAATATAATGGCTGAAATAACATTATCTGAAGGTGTACAGGCATCATTGACTAGGGGACTGCAGGCTTCCCCTTTGACTGGACGTCATTCTGGCCATGTCAACCCCGCAACTGAGTAGTGAAGTAAGAACTGCGGTGATCAGGCTAATGCAAAGCAGATGTTGTCCATCCTACCAGAGTATATCCCACCTTTGGATAGCACAGTTAACCATGACAGCATCCCATGATATTTTGAGTACACTGTATTCAATGCATACATTCTAAAAGGAATACGCATAGCCGGGAGTCAGTTAGGATAGATCCCGCTACTAAAGAACAACAAATTCAATTTAAGAGACAGAAATAACTATTCTATGCTAGCACCCCACCTCTACTTGAATAATTCAACTGGGAAGAAGCATCGCCTCGTCTCCCAGACATGGATTAATGGACTAGCGTAGTCAACCATGCTAAATGTGATAAAGATTCCCCATTTTGGTCTCCACCGGGAGGTTAATGCTTGCATTAAACTCCTCCTATCATGTTATCATGGCGGATACTTTTGGATTGACCGAAGAATTACTATGGATCTGGTGGTGATCCACCAGATCATAGGATTAAGCATGAAGGGACCTAACCCTCAACATTTTTATCCAGAGAAGGCCTCAGACTGCTCCCTGGCACAGCGCATCAAGGAAGCTTATGGAAAAGTTGAAAAAGGAAAGCAAGGTTACAAGGTAGCCTCTATACAGGATGGCGCAGTGCGCCTCGCTTTCCAACTCATAGTTGGAAAACTCGTAATGAAGAACCACTCCACATAGGTCACCGAGTTCATGGTGGACCTCGCAGGAAAATGTGTGGAGGGCATGCAGATGAACTGGGCAAGTTACCTCATCAATGAACTAGAGAAAGATTGTCGCGAAGCCCAGGATTTGGGATACGAATTCCACTACAACTGGTTGATAATTTTGATCACATTTGTCGCTTGGAAAATGCTTGAAGGAGCCACCTTCCCAGAGATTGAACCCTCAGAATCGTTGGCCTCTAGGTTTTCCACCTTGTGGTACACCAACGACATGACGAAGCAGTGGTAGTCCAATGTTGTGTTTCATGCATACTATCAACAATTTAAGGTTTCCATTGAATCATTTATGTGCATGACACCATGCACCATGCACCTTTATCAAGCAATAGAAAATTTTCATGGAGATCCGCATTTCATCTACATCACTGTGCACCGAGACAAGAACCAGGAAGAGTTACAGTCGTACTACAAGCTAACAAATGAAGAAATGGAGCAGATCACAAATGAGTGGCCAAAGAAATTCCTCGTACCCGTCTCTGATGCATAAATATCTGACACTGACACCATAGGAAGCCCCGTAGTTACCCGGGTCGAGCATGTCGGATAGTCCAGTGGGACGAAGAAGAATAAAAAGTAGGAGGAATTCTAGGAGGAGGAGGAGGTGAAGCTACTACCCCCCCACTTGAGGATACCCCTGTTGGGACAGTAACACCGTAGAAGAGGAATTTTTCTCCAAAGAAACCTTTATCAAGTCAAAAGACGTGCTCTAATAATCCCCAGTCAGAGGCCATGCTCATGGAGGATGATATCAGTTTGGTCTGCGGAGCTATGAAGGATGATTCTGAGGATATCTTGCAAATATATGGAGAGAAACAGGAGGAGCTGTATGGAAGGATCGAAAAGGAATTGAAATAAGTACAACAAGTTGTTCGTTTGGTCCATGCAGTACGTACTGCGTCACAGATTGCAGAATTGGGGGATGAACCAACCCAATTGAGAATACTTGTAGATGCGACAGAAGCTCGACTTCAAAAATTCCAGGAAGAGAAGGATAAGGCCACAGAATCCTTGAAACAAGAAAAATATGAATCCTTAGAACAATTACGAGTAGCGCGGTACAGTGTAGCCGCCTATGAAAGTGAGAGAGAAGAGTTTCAGGCGATGCTCCAAGAGGAAAAAGCCCAACTACAGAGAGAAAAGGAGCAGTTGCTCGCAGAACGGGTCGTAGTCAAAGAGGTAGTGAGTAAAGAATGTCACTCTGAGCTAGGCTTGGAACAGGAGGAACAGGAGTCGTTTGAGGCTCAAGTAGTGAAGCTCACTGAGACCATCCAGCAGCTTCAATCCAGGATAACAGAATTGGAGGCCCAAGCGGTACCGAGCACCCTGTAGGAGGTGCACGATCAGAGGGAGGAAATCGCTAAGAAAATAGTAATAAGGATAAGATCCCTCACCTCAAAGTTCAAACAATTGAATGATAGAATCGCGCAGACATATGAATGCCTTGTCGAGGATCCAGAGCTAAGAAAGCTAGAAGCACAGCTATAGGAGGCACAACAGCAGGCATTTTTCATGCAGGCGTAGATGAAGCTACTCACCGCAGTTGAAAGAATGAAAATATCCCAGGAGCATCACACAGTACATCAACAAATCACTACCCCCTAGGGAAAGGTAATGGAATTCACACAGAATTTGCAACCTGTGCAAGACGAAGCATGTAAGGTGTTCAAAGAGATTGATGGACAAGGCTCGTAATTGGACCAAGTGGTTGCAATAGTAGAACAATGCCTCGAAGGGCCTGTTATAGAGCAGACGATCTAGAAGCTCGCTGAGCAGGAGGCTCATGCGAAGTAGAAATTTGAGGCAACTCGAGTTAAGCTCAAGGCCTTCAAAGCAGCATTGACCAGAACTGAGTGACTCAGGACGAGTCATAGGTGAGTGTTGGGGGCCTGTTGGCCCTCGACCAAGTTTTGAGGAAAACTTGGTCAAGTTTGGACCACTTTTGAACTTCGACACATTTTTCGAAGAAGGAGTGCCCAGGCGGAGCTGAGATCGTGGATCTCACTTATTTTGTGAACTATGTGGACCCAGTAAGGGTTCTCTAGGGATTTTGTAATGATTTTATGGGATGTCGGCCCATGAGGTTTTCGCATGTTAGGACTTATTGTAAGGGATTGTAAAAGTATAAATAAGTAAGAATGTATTGTAGAAGGGTAGTTAGAAGCCTTTGAAGCTAAGTTCAAGTAATGTGATTAGCTTTGTATAAGGGAATGTATGTGAGTAAGGCTCTATGCTTGATAGAGAATTGGCTATGTTCCTTGACCTAGTTTTGGAAGGAGGATATGGTGCTCAATTCATAGATCTCTTATCTAATGTGAAGATTGACTATGTGGCTTAGTGCACATGAGTGAATGAATGTAATATTCAGACGAATAATAAAGAAGGCAAATAGGTTGGTGGACGTAGCCCCACACAGGGGTGAACCACGTATATCTTGTGTCTTTGGTTTTCTTTGTGTTGTGTTGTTTATGTTATGAATATGCTCAAATCTTTGATTATTATGTATGATAGATATATCTGTCATTGCTTAGTGATTTACTTTTGTTAAGGATAAATGAATGTTAAATCAAACTCAGTGCTAAGTGCTCAATATATATAATCATTTATTGTTATTGTGTTGATCTATGTGTGGATATGTTATGCGATGTTACTAAGATTAGGAATCTATTGCATGTCATCTTCTAAGTGTTAATAGAATACCTTGTGAAGTGTTATTATCACAGATCTGTGTCCTAGCTTGGTTATAGACACCTATGTCCTATAACCCCCCCCCGCTTCTACCTCGGGTGAGACTTCTCCTGCTTCGCAGGTGTCATTGAAAGGGTCGGTAGTCAGGGTTTTGTTGGTGCGTTGTTAAGCATTGAACCCTGGGTCTGCCCCTATGCCAACAATTACCAATTCCATGTACTACAAATCTGATTTTGCAGTCAGCACAATTTTGTCTTTAAAATATGATTGGTACATGATAATGGTTGTAGCATACAACTCATGCACTCTTCTGCTAAGTGCATCAACCACCTTGTTCTCTTTCCCCTTGATATGATTTATATCAAATCCATATTCACATAGGAATTCTAACCATCTGCTTTTCCTAGCATTCAAAGTAGGTTGATCAAACAAGTACTTCAGACCATTATGGTATGTCAGTTTTGTGCATGTTTCGTCACTTTGGTGAGAAAAACAATGGCACTTGCATGCCTAGTTGGACCTACTAGACAAGACAGAATTTCATGAGTGGGTTAAACAAGCCAAACACATGTAATAAACAAATAAACAAACTAAAATAACTAAGGAAACAAAAACTAGAATGCATAAGAAACTTTCAGAACCATAAACAATCAACCAATGACCAATAATATGCCACCAATGGATAACTATATTAGTTGTAAAAACACCATAGATAAAAATGAGGACTTATGGGTCCCCTCTTCCTCCTTTGGAGGGATCTTGAGTTCCCTAATGGAGAGCTCTTCTTACAATGGAAGAAAAATGGAAAATGATGAAGAAAATCAATGCCCATTCCCTCAAGAGGTAAGTGGAATGGCCTATTGCAATGATGCTTGAATACTCCAAGGAGAAAAGAGGATTCTCAAGGGAGAATTGAGGTAGAATAACAATACTATGAAGATATTGGTTTATTAGTGCACCCTTGGCTTCCCTTTATAGCATTTCTTCAAGGCAAAATACAACTGGTTCCATGTGTGAACAAGGGGTCCTTTAGGGCACCCTTTGGTCCTTGACCAGCCCCCCATTTGGATTTCGCTCAGATATGGAGGTCAAATCAAGTTGGGAGATGGTCCATAAGAGGTTGGGGGGGTGACAAGAACCATAAATGCATCTTTCACATGAGTGTGTGGCTTTTCTCGTACACAGCCATGCATTTGGTGCATTGTGAGCTCTACGAGCTTTGTTGGCCTACGCACTATGCGCGCTCTTCCTTTAGTGAGTTTGTGCATGTCAATTTTTTCCCAATTGTATAGTTTTTTCCTTTTGAAATGCATTTTAGTGTTGCAGGTGAACTAATTGTTGTTGTCATTGTCGTATTTTTGTAACCATTTGTGTGCAATGTTGCAGACGAGATTTAATGATAATAGATGCCCCCTAATGTGTGAGGTTAGGAGCATATGTATAGCCGAAATAAATCAATGTTTATTCTACTAAGAGTGTCATTGTAATGAAGAGTGTTGAGAGGAACTGCAAGAGCGATCCATCGGAGGGAGAGGAGAAACTGTGAGACCCAAACTTTCTCTAGGGATAAAAAAGAAAATTTGTATACAAATGAGGCGGGCACACCCCATGCTTGTGTCATGTAACTCAAAATGTAAGACAATAACTGAAGATGTATGTTGATATAGATAACTGTAGTGCCCTTTGGGGTGGTTGATAACAGTAGATGAAAATTCTGAATGGTGAACATACTCTGAAATGAGGCAAGGATGTTGTAATAAATGTCGATGACTCGTAGGCATTGATGGCCTAAAAAATTCAGAGGCCTTCAGCTGGTATGAAACAACTGCAATAGTCGCATGGTAAGACCCACCGTAACATGAGATTTTGCTGAAGTTGAATGTTATGGGTGTCAATGGAATCAAAGAGCATTGATGTTTTTGTTTGTGTCATATGAGGCTCCTTGTTGTGGAGGTAATGAGAGCCAAGATATTATCATCCTTCTGGAAACTTTGTTGATGTCGACGGAGAGGGAGACGCGACTCCAAGAAGAAAAGGGACTCATGGAATACATGAAAATAAGATCAGGGATTGATAGGGAACATGAACAAAGTCAAGAAGCGGTGAGACTCAAGACTTCCCTTGGTTGGGGTATGTTTGAAGGATGATTGGAAGCAACCGTAAAATTGTATCTAGTGTCAGGGGGACGAATAGATATGGGGTTAAATTGTGCCAAAGGCTTGACAAAGTGGACCAAATTAGAGATTAGGGGTACATGGACTTTGGGAAACTTGGGGTTTGTGAACAATGTCGGAATGAAAAAAGGAGAGTGGAGGCCCCAACCAAGGGCGACATGGGTTGCGTTGTCGGGAAAAAGAAGGTCATCAAAGGTGATAACAAAAAACTAATTAAATGATGGAAACAAAAGATTTTTACAATGACAAAATAAATAAAGAATAATTTGGGATGAGTCTACAGATATAGAAATGGGTGCCCCAGTGTGTGATGGCTTGGCCTGTGAGAGCACAAGTTGCGAAGAGAACTAGTGGAGGGTGGGGGCCCCATGGGTGGGTTTTTGTATGAGGTAAATTAATGGAGGGAAATATGCATATGGGAAAACTGATGGTGGATGAAATGGAGGGTTAATGATACTATGGAGGTGCAGTCAAATGGAACCAAGATGAGATAGCATGGGATCCCATTGGGATAGCTAGCAATATGATCAGAAGAAGTATGTGGCGTATTCTCGGAAGTGCATAAGACTATCAGGACTCCCATCCCTAGGGGGTGAAAGAAACATGAGTGTCAAATTTCCAAAGGGAACTATGAATGGGACAACTCATGTGGGGAAGAGTGCTATCAGGTGACAGTACCAAGATGCAGCAGAGGTGATAGTACTGCAAAGCCAGATGTAAGGACCCTAAAGGTGAACAGCAGAGGGTGTGACTGGGAGATGCAATTGATGTTCAAAGGGAATAATTACATGTCAGTGTCGAACATATACCTGAAGGGGTTGCACCGTTTGTGATGACCAAGTACCTGCACACATTAAAAATTGAATACTCGACGTGTACAATATTTGATGATAAAGAACATATAACAGTTATTTGATCATTTTGAACATGATCATGCCTACCTAGATGTGACGTGAGAAAAATGCTCCCTCGGAGCCAAGTTCAGATGGTGACCCGGGGAACGTGACTGTGTATATGGCAGGACCATGATCATGTGGATGAAGATGGTTCAGAAAACAGAGGCTTTGGGCTTTTGTAACTAAGTGTGGAAGTTTGGAAAAAGGGACTATATATGATTGGTGGGCCCACAATGCCACCTCAATTTTACCTATCGTTATAGTGATTTGACGAGAGCATTTGGAGGATTTTTGGAGATTACGGGAGCTTGAGTCAACCGATCCAAGAGTTGCGAGAGTCAGGTTAGTGATCCCATCCTCCTGCATAGCATGAATTTCCTATATTTGAGTTAGGGGTTGTACGGATGATCGTACAAGGGTAGGTTTAGGGGTGGGCCCACTAATGCACGGGAAAAGGAAGAATACCCACGCTCAAATGTGTAGGTATAATTCCATCACCCGCACATAATGTGTGGTTATGCTTGACACAACCATGCATAGGTGTGCGGGGGAGCAAAATACAGGCATGCATGAGATGCACGCATGTTAAGATGACAGTTGTGAACTGTGTGCAATTGTTTCTCAGACAGTTGCGCATCAGTGCGCAGCTGTGTAGAGGACAGGCATGCATGTGTGCACACCTATTAGGGTGACAATAGCGCATTGTTGCGCAAGTATTTCTTAGAAAATTATGAATTAGTGCAAAGTTGTGCAAAGAACAGGCGCGCACATGTGTGGGTGAAAGTCGTTCACTGGAGGCAAAGGTAAGGGTGTTTGAACTTTTGATTTTTTTGATGTTTTTGATGAATGATGAAGGTTGACCAAGTTTTTTTGTGTGGATGCAGGTGATCATATTTGTGATGGGAGAGAACTATTCCAGTGCATTGGAGGGAGCAAGACTGGGAGTGTCTCCGAGAGGTGGTGAGAGAGAAGCCAGGTTTTCGGAGACACTTGGCATCCTACGGGTCGCTCAATTTATTTGACTGTCCTTTGATACGGTCGCAGGAGTTCCTACTATAGTATTTGATATCTATGTGGATAATTGATCTGTAGTGCTTCATTGTTAGGGGACAACAACTGACACTCTTAGTTGTGGAGGATGTGTACTTTCTGATGGGGCTCCCCTTCCGGGGGATGGCCCTACCTGCTGACCCCCAGTTGTCGGGGGATGAGAGATTGGTCAACTTGGCGCATCGCCACTACTTGGGACCGAACCTAATTTTGGGTTCAGTCATTCGTATCGAGGAAATGGATGAGCTCTTGAATCAGTGCATCATCGTCATGGTAGTGAGGATCTATGGATCCTTGGCGACACAACGAATCATGGGAGGTCAGTTGAGGATTGTGGAGAGGATCCTGGATGGGGATTATTTTTCCTGGTGTCTAATGTTGCACTCTAGGATGATGGGGAATATTCATCGATGTCGGACCACTAGCTTTGGTGATTTTTTGTTTGGTTCGATCCTGGTGGCCCAGTTTCTAGAGAGGGTGCCTCTTTTTCACATGAGGATTTTGTGGGCACCTTTAAGGCCGCGAGAGTCGCGATTTATGCAGTGGGCCCATGTGTTGGCTCGTCATTGGGGGGGAGAGGGTGTCCATTACTTCAAGGCCACTATGGTATGTTTTTGGCTTCATATGCCATATGTGATACTACGGTATCCATACGGTGGTATGGACTACTAGCACAACCCGGACATGGTGCTCCCTCCTGGGGAGGACTAGTACCAAAGAGGTACGTTTGTGTATTTATGTTTTGTGATTTTGATAGTGTAGCATATGACTATGTATATATGGATGCTAACTCTACCTTTGGTGTTTGTGTTTGCATATGTGGGGCCCCGAGGCTGTGAGGCTAAGATGGTTGAGAAGTCGGCTCGCCAGGGGCCAGTGTGACTGTCGCGGGTAGGACAACAACGCATGCGAGATGATGCTAGTGTTGGGCTATCACATGAGTCAAGGGTGGTCCAAAGGCATAGACTAGATGAATTTGGTGTTGGACTAGCGCGTGAGCCATGAGTAGAGGTTGGAGGGGGGATGGAGTACCTTCATCGACAATTCGAGGAGGTTTTACAGGGTGTGTTGGAGGGCATGTGGGCCAACATCCAGGATGAGAGGGTTCTGGAGTAGTGTGCGGGTCTACTGGCAGAGTGGTGGACCTTGATCCACCAAGCAGCTATAGTGGGGGAAGCATTGATGGGTCGGATGCCCCTTGGACCTAGAGGACCCCCAGCAGGTGGGGTGCCTCCAACTGATAAAGGACCTGGGGGGGAGCTCTAGGGGCACCATGAGTGCTAGTTTTTGTATTTTTATAGGCTTGCGAGCCCATTTTGTACACGGTAGTTGATACCCATTTTGTATAGGGTAGGGGGTACCCATTTTGTATCTATAGGGGTGAGGGAACTCACTATCCTACGGGCGATGTGTATTTGTA
>ML797325.1:217219-237556 GCA_009831015.1 Picea engelmannii | reverse complement strand
ATAACTCAAAGGGCTAGTACTTCATGTGACTATCCGAAAATTATATATATATAAGCAATGAAACAACAGATATTAATGAGATCAATGTTTTTTCAATATAGCTATGTAGAAATATCAATTCACCAATAAATATTGAGATGATGCAGCAAACAATATATCCAATCAATCATTTACTTAATAAATGCCTTTAATCATCATCTAATTGCTTATTATCAATATTTGTTGCGTCAAGATGGGATAACCAACTATGACATCAGCCTAGTTAGGGTTAGTTGGCTTAGATAGGGTTTCAAAATTTAAAGTTTTTGAGAGTTGTTTTGTACACTAGGACTTCAACGTTGTGTGTCTAAGATCAATGCCTAAGGGTATATGGAGTCATTCAAGGAGAGGACGCAAAGTTGAAGGAGAAATAGGCTAAAGACAAGAGGGAAGGGTTCTAGAGTGCTGCAATGGCAAGGCCCTAGAATCAAAACCTTAGGGGAAAGAGGCTCACTCCGGTGTTTCTTAAGCAAGGCCTCGTGCTCTTTCCTCCTTCTTTAGGTCAAACTTGGCAAAACGGCTAGTAAAGGAAAAGATTGAAAACAAGAGGATTTAATGAAGGAGAGTGTTGCAATGGCAAGGCTCTATCACTAAAACCCTAGGAGATGGACGTCCCTAGGTGTAGATAACCTAGGCCTAGTACATCACCCTCCTTTTAACCTTTAAAATCAAAGCTATCTTAAGGGAATAAGTAAGAAGAGTGTAGCAAAGGCTAGGCTCTTGCTTCCTTCCTCAATGGCTGAAAATTTCTCTCTAAGGGGACATATGACAAGGACCTACTTGTGTGCTTGTCACCTAGGGTTTTAAAATCAACAAATTTATAAGTAAATGCAAGAATACTAACCTACAACCATTCAATCAAGAAGTTTTGCAGGAAAAAACACTTACATATCATGAAGAAAAGCATGTGCAAACCCTAGTTGTAAACCTTCCTCAAGAGAAATGCCAAAATATGCCAAGAAAATCCTTCCATCAACAAGTGTGCCTCCTTTAAAAGACCAAATACCCAAACTAGGGCGCAAAAATCAGACCTCACAAGTGTGAGTTATTGTGTTATGTTCAAATGAGGGAAAAACATCCTCAATATATAGTGATGACCTTTTAATTAAAATTAGGTCATTAAAAATAGTCGACAAGGCTACAAACCAAAATCATATTGTTTTTACATTAATTGCTAAGTAAATGACATAAATGAGCAAAAAATGAGACATCAAGCCCCTCTGAGGGAGACGTTGGGCCCTTTTGGGGCTAGTCTAGCATCCAGAAGTCAAACGTTAGCCCTTTTTGGGCTCCTCCAAGCTGCCACACATGCCAACCATCCTGTCAAACTAGTACACACTCAAGGAGACGTCAAGACATCCTGAGTGGTGTCCTGGTCATCAAAAGGAGAACGTTCCATCTGAAGTTGGTCAACCCCCCTGGGCTGGGCTCAACCAAAATGTCCTGGGTGGAACATCCTTCTTCTTCTCATGTGCAAAGGCTCATCCAATCACTATCCTGTCTCTGCCTCTGATGGGTTCCCACCAACCATCTGATGGGCTCTTCAGCCCCATGGAGGTCCGAACTAATCATCTCCCCATGTGTACCAGTCCAACTAGTACCTGTCCATCGGGCATGGTCCTACACATCAAAAACTTCACCCTCCATGGGCTCATTAGTCATAGGGATCATAGCAATGTTAATCATATTTCATCATTAATTTTATCAAATACATGCATAAAACCCCTAATATATCATCCAATAGCTCAAAGACATTACAATGACCTACTATACAAAGTCGAAGAAAAAGACAAAATGCCCTATTGGGTCAGCATCCATAAGAGAATGAACGTTTCCAAAGGATATCATCCAAGCCATGTAACACGAGGTGATGTGGTCAAGGGATGTCCAGACATACGGGTAGAGTGAAAGACAGGGGTGATATTACCTGTGGGTGCCTTTGTAGAAGGTGAGTTGTACATGTCATGGATGCAATTATTTCCAAGCCCTTTATTGCCTTTATTATTTCTTTTCTTTATTACTTTTTCTTATTTATTTTGAGGTCTAACTAGAGGACACTGCCTTGGCATAGTGACCAGAGCTGACAGTGTTACCCATAAGCACTTTCACGGAGATGATAAGGCTGGCTCATGATGAGACCCCCTTTCCCTTGGCCATGCAACCAAAAGTCACTTCCCTGGCATGGTAACCAGATAATGGCAATGTCATACTGCTAGGTACCCATGAACATAATGGGCTAGCTCATGATGAGACCCCCCATTCTCTTGGCTAGGTCTTTTTTTTTTTTTTTTCTNGGATTTTATCTTTTACCAGCTGCTTTTACCTTCTGGGCCTTTAGCCCCTTCTTCCCACGAGATAAGGTGTAACCCCACAAACAAGTCATCCTAATATCCGGACTAGGGAAATGGGGCAGATGAGTGGGAGATAAGATGTAAGAGTGATGATATGATGGGAGCAGACGATGGCCCTTCAAAATCCCCCAGTGGCAAACCAAAACCTATGGGTACAAGCTTGCTAAGGTACCCTGTCAATCCCCCCAACCATGGTCAAGTGGGTTAATGTAAGATCCAAGCAGTCGTCAGAAATAAAAGGAATTTGATGCATATATCTAAAGTTTATGATGATCAAATATGACACATACCATGATACCTGGACCAATTACCTCATGGAGCAAGAGTCTTCTCTGATACAAGTCCAAGCCGAAGTTGATGAAGGTGATGGATGTTGTTGTTGCTGACAGGACAAATCTGATGAAGGAGAAGAAAGATGGGCCCTCCAGGTCCATGCTCAGGTCAATCCTACTCTTGATACTCCATGTCTAGGACATGTGGGCCTCGAGACATGATCTCCTAGTTATCCCTAGAAAACGGGGATAACATCTGGCTCCAACTCAGGGACATGTGCTCACCGTAGAGCGCATGAGAACCTCAACATCTCTGGCATAACCTACAGACCTGTGGAATCAGGTCCCACCACCTTGGTGGGGTTTGAGGAGGTGTCCACTGATGGGTAATGGGCACCTTCTTCCTTCCAAAGTGGACAAATAGTATGAGTTATCAATTGATTCCATTCCGACTTTGAAGGGTCTGAGCCATGATTGTGTGCTTCCTTTTACATTAGTTGGCTCTCCTTTTTGAGTATCCCACATCCATACCAAATCTCCCTCCTTGTATTTTCTGACTTTGTGTTTGGTCATTCCCTGAACAACCCTGGTGTATTGTACTGAGGGAGGCGGGTGGGCTTCTGCTGTAAAGACTTCTTGTTGGGATGGGCGGATTTTCACGTCATCTTCATCCTTTTTCTTTTTTAATATCTTCACCATCCCAACTTCTTTGTTCTTAAATTCATCTAGGAGTTGTTGGTATTCCTCTTTCTTGGGCCATTCGATCTGATCAAAGTCTTCTTCTGTTGCAAAGGGCATATCTTATGGAGAGTATTCTTGAAGAGTTTGTATCACATCATTATGCGCTTTATCATCATTTATGGGAGGAACAATATCATGTACATGATTCCCAGTTATTGGTACATTGAGTAGACGTCCCGTCGTTCCATCTTTCAAAGGTAACTATAAGAAGGTGAGGTCCATCTCAAGGGACCCACCTATCATTACACCAAACTTCCTAGATAACAACATCCCCCACAGATCCGGGACATCAACCACTATAATATCTATGTGGACTATCTTCTCGGGGTATTCCTTTAAGTGTACTTCAACATTTTCAACCACCCCATGTGTGGGTATTGCTTTAGATTCGAAACCACACACATTCATGTAAGGCCTAGTGACCTTGAAACCCATTTGTTGCATGACTTTAAGATACATCATATTGTCACCAACACCTATATCTAGCATGCAATTGTTAAGGTATTTGTTTTTCATTGTTAAAGTCATGAAGAAGGGAGGGGTTTCACCATACTGGACCCTGAAATGATCAACTTGCAACATAATAGGGGGGTCCATAGGTTCAGTTGATCTCGAAAAGAAGGTATCAAAGCTTTCTTTAATGGATGGGATCTTGATTGCTTCTCTTAGGGGAACGTTCACATGAATCTTTGATAAAGCCCCTTCAAAGTCAAAGTTAAGGTCAACCTTACTAGTCTTGGATGTCTTAGGAAGAAGAAGCTCAAGAGGCAGGCTCTTTAGTTGATCAGCGGTAGGTTGTTTTAGATTCTTTCTCCTGTATAATTGAGCTTCCTGCTTCTTTATCTTTTCTCGTGATTCCTGGTCCAAGTTGTTTATCACCACCATCCTTGATGCTCTGACTGCTTCCCTTACAGCTTGTTGTTGTTCTATATCTGTGATATTTATCTGAGGAAAGTTCATGAAGCAATCCAAATTGTTGACTTGTTGTTGGCTAGCATTATAGGGGCATCCATGCTCCCAGTGTGCTTCACTACACTCCAGGCACTAAGGGTTTTCATCCACAATGTTTGTAGGGGCCAAGGTATTGGGAACTTCATTTTCATTCTTTGGCTTGTAGAATTGATTCCCTTTCTGGAACTTCCCTTTGAACAGAGGCCTAGATGCTTGGATCTGGGATTTTTCAAGTCTCAAAATATGGTTCATCATTTCTTCTTGATTTTTTATGATTCCATCCATGGAGGCTTGTAATTTGTTGATACTGGCACAGAGATCTGAAGTAGGTTCAGCATTGTGTACTATCTTCTGCTTGGTATCTATTCTACCCCTTGGATTAGAAAAAGGCTCGATCTTGGATGAAAGGAGGTTTCCTTCTATCTTGGTGGCGAGCTCTTAGGCTTCTTGAATGGACTGGGGGTTTTTGTCTCTAAGAAGATACCCTAGTTGGCCATTGAAAGATCTGGTATAAATATGAACAAGGTAATCATCTTTCAGGTGATGGCTTGCGGGAATTCTTTGGAGCAATGTCTCAAATATGGTGTGAAATTCTCGAATGGACTCATTTTCATACTTGGCAAGGTTATTTAGTCGAGTGAGCAGCATGCTAGGGTTTTCTTTGATACTCCACCTTTTGAGAAAGGCCTCTTCAAGTCTATCCATGGTCTTGATGCTTCCATCAGGAATACTGAGATACCAACGTCTTGAGGCATCATCTTCATCATAACTTCAAGTAGAAGAGAATAACTTCATGACCAAGTCTTCAGCATCATCACTGATGGGGTGAAGCTGAAATAATGCCCAAAAGTTACTCATATGCTCTTCGGCACTGGTAGCATCAGTACCGGTAAATTTAGGCAACCACTTCTCATACTTGGGTGGAATTTTCCTAGGGTAGCCTGGTATGGCTAACATGTCTAATGGCTTGAAAAGGGTAGATGACCATTGTCTTTTATTGTTAACTGGGTTTATAGTACCGGTCTGAGAGCTAGACATGTTTGTTAAAGGAAGTCTCTTTCCAAAAAGTGACTTGACAACAGGTGAATTCAAGGGAGGCTTCCTTCTGAAGGACAAAGGAGGGTTACTGAATCTCCTTTTGGATTGTGGAGTCACCAGATAGTTTTCCTGAAACTATAAAAGAAAAGGGGAATAAAAGCTTAGTGGAGTCGCTAGGTAAGCTTGTAAGGAAAAATTCTTTGAGGCAAGGCTTACCAAAAGATTTGTTGTTGAGGAAGATTGACTCAGTGTTCCCCAGAAATGGCGCCAAAATGTTATCGCACAGTTTGTAGCTAGGTCAAAATGGCTAAAGGATAAAGGCCAAACTAGCGAAATAGGAACCTTCCCAACCCAATGTCACCTCAATGGGGAGGTTTTTCTATTTAGGGAGATTAACCCAAGGGAGACGTCCTCGGTAACCTGGGGTTTTGAAGAGGCCAAAGTATAAATATTAAGGCAAAGTTTCCTCCTCACAGGCTACCACCAAGGTCAGAAAGTCTGGCTAATCAGCCAATAAATGAAGTGTATGCCCAAATGAAAACATCTTCCCGGAACAAGACAATAGCAATACAATATATATATATGCAGGCTATAACTCAAAGGGTTAGTACTTCATGTGACTATCTGACAATTATATATATAAGCAATGAAACAACAGATATTAATGAGATCAACGTTTTGTCAATATAGCAATGTAGAAATATCAATTCACCAATAACTATTGAGATGATGCAGCAAACAATATATCCAATCAATCATTTACTCAATAAATGCCTTTAATCATCATCTAATTGCTTATTATCAATATTTGTTGCATCAAGATGGGATAACCAACTATGACGTCAGCCTAGTTAGGGTTAGTTGGGTTAGTTAGGGTTTCAAAATTTAAAGTTTTTAGAGTTGTTTTGTACACTAGGACTTCAACGTTGTGTGTCTAAGATCAGTGCCTAAGGGTATATGGAGTCATTCAAGGAGAGGACGCAAAGTTGAAGGAGCAATAGGCTAAAGACAAGAGGGAAGGGTTCTACAGTGCTGCAATGGCAGGGCCCTAGAATCAAAACCCTAGGGGAAAGAGGCTCACTCTAGTGTTTCTTAAGCAAGGCCTCGTGCTCTTTCCTCCTTCTTTAGGTCAAACTTGGAAAAATGGCTAGCAAAGGAAAAGATTGAAAACAAGAGGATTTAATGAGGGAGAGTGATGCAATGGCAAGGCTCTATCACTAAAACCCTAGAAGATGGGCGGACCTAGGTGTAGAGAACCTAGACCTAGGACGTCACCCTCCTTTTAACCTTTAAAATCAAAGCTATCTTAAGGGAAGAAGTAAGAAGAGTGTAGCAAAGGCTAGGCTCTTGCTTCCTTCCTCAATGGCTGAAAAATTATCTCTAAGGGGACATATGACAAGGACCTACTTTTGTGCTTGTCACCTAGGGTTTTAAAATCGACAAATTTATAAGTAAATGCAAGAATACTAACCTACAACCATTCAATCAAGAAGTTTTTCAAGAAAAAACACTTACATATCATGAAGAAAAGCATGTGCAAACCCTAGTTGTAAAATTTCCTCAAGAGAAATGCCAAAATATTCCAAGAAAAGCCTTCCATCAACAAGTGCGCCTCCTTTAAAAGACCAAATACCCAAACTAGGGCACAAAAATCAGACCTCACAAGTGTGAGTTCTTGTGTTATGTTCAAATGAGGGGAAAAAATCCTCAATATATAGTATATCATGACCTTTTAATTAAAATTAGGTCATTAAAAATAGTCGACAAGGCTACAAACCAAAATCATATTGTTTTTACATTAATTTCTAAGTAAATGACATAAATGAGCAAAAAATGAGACGTCAAGCCCCTCTGAGGGAGACGTTGGGCCCTTTTGGGGCTAGTCCAACATCTAGAAGTCAGACGTTAGCCCTTTTTGGGCTCCTCCAAGCTGCCACATGTCCCAGTCATCCTGTCAAACTGCTACACACTCAAGGAGATGTCAAGAAATCCTGGGTGACATCCTGGTCATCAAAAGGAGAACGTTCCATCTGAAGTAGGTCAACCCCCCTAGGCTGGGCTCAGCCAAAGTGTCCTGGGTGGAACGTCCTTCTTCTTCTCATGTGCAAAGGCTCATCCAATCATTGTCCTATATCTACCCCTGATGAGGTCCCAGCAACCATCTGATGGGCTCTTAAGCCCCATGGAGGTCCGAACTAATCATCTCCCCATGTGTACCGGTCCAACTGGTACCTGTCCGTCGGGCATGGTCCTGCACATCAAAAACTTCACCCTCCATGGGATCATTAGTCACAGGGATCATAGCAATTTCAATCATATTTCATCATTAATTTTATCAAATACATGCATAAAACCCCTAATATATCATCCAATAGCTCAAAGACATTACAATGACCTACTATACAAAGCCGAAGAAAAAGACAAAATGCCCTATTGGGCTAGCATCCATAAGAGAATGAAAGTTTCTAGAGGATATCATCCAAGCCATGTAACACGAGGTGATGTGGTCAAGGGATGTCCAGACATACAGGTAGAGTGAAAGATAGGGGTGATATTACCTGTGGGTGCCTTTGTAGAAGGTGAGTTGTACCCGTCATGGATGCAATTCTTTCCAAGCCCTTTATTGCCTTTATTCTTTCTTTTCTATATTGATTTTTCTTATTTATTTCAAGGTCTAACTAGAGGACACTACCTTGGCATGGTGACCAAAGCTAACAATGTTACCCACAAGCACTTTCACAGAGATGATAAGGTTGGCTCGTGATGAGACCCCCTTTCCCTTGGCCATGCAACCAAAGGTCACTGCCATGGTGTGGTAACCAGATAATGGCAATGTCTTACTGCTAGGTACCCATGAACATAATGGGTTGGCTTGTGATGAGACCCCCCATCCTCTTGGCTAGGTATTTTTTTGTTATTTTTCTTCGAGTCCCTCTTATTTCTTACCGAGAGGATTTTTATTGCCTTCTCAGGGATCCCTGGGCGAGGCATCTCTAGGTTTCATTTTTTATGGCTTTTATCTTTTACCAGTTGCTTTTACTTTCTAGGCCTTTAGCCCCTTCTTCCCACGAGATAAGGTGTAACCCCACAAACAGGTGATCCTAATGTCCAGACTAGGGAAATGGGGTAGATGATTGGGAGATAAGATGTAAGAGTGATGATATGATGGGAGCAGACGATGGCCCTTCAAAATCCCCCTGTGGCAAACCAAAACCTATGGGTACAAGCTTGCTAGGGTACCCTGTCAATCCCCCCAACCATGGTCAAGTGGGTTAATGTAAGATCCAAGCAGTCATCAGAAATAAAAGGAATTCGATGCATATATCTAAAGGTTATGATGATCAAATATGACACATACCATGATACCTGGACCAATTACCTCATGGAGTAAGAGTCTTCTCTGATACAAGTCCAAGTCAAAGGTGATGGATGTTGTTGCTGCTGATAGGACAAATCTGATGAAGGAGAAGAAAGATGGGCCCTCCAGGGCCATGCTCAGGTCAATCCTTCTCTCGGTACTCCATGTCTAGGACCTGTGGGCCTTGAGACATGATCTCCTAGTTATCCCTAGAAAGTGGGGATAACAGGCTCAACATTGAATTGGTTGATTGGTTGATACACAGTCACTGTCTTTTTCAACTAAAGATTATTTGGATGTTTAATTGGAATTGGTTACAATTTCTTAATGATGCTCGTGCATACTGCATTTTTGTGTGTTATGTTCCTACACCACAAATAAATGGTCATTGTAACTATGAGTTTTTTTTTGTGTGTGTGTGGTGTTTTTTTCAGTCTCTATATCGTTCATACATCCCTGACAATGTAGAATCTTGCCAGGCCCTCCCTAACAATGAGAGAATTTGTGCTTCCATTCAAGATGAACCTTTTAAGCCTAAGGATATTATATCCATAGAAAACAATAAAATCCCTAGGGGCTTGACTCCTCTTGAGAGTTCGTTTTCATCGAGTGATAGAGGCAATAAAGAAAAACAAAAAGAAGAGGAGTTGTGAAAGAAGGTGGTTGAAACCATCTCCATGAACATTAGGACACCTAAATCTTCAACGAATGTCAAAATAAATGTCCAATGAACTGATAAAGAAGAGATGAGGTATGTTGAGATACTCGGTTGATTTCAAAATGTTTTTGCTTGGTCTTAAGAGGATGTTTGTGGTTTTGATATGGGTCTTATTTAGCATACTATGAAACCAGCTAGGAAAAAACAAGGACTTGTTAACTCTGCACTGAAATAACCCTTTCAAAAGGAGTTGGGAAATTTCTTAAGGTCTAGGATTATTTTTTTGGTCCACCCTGAACAGGTACCAAATTGGGTACCTGCTTCAAAGACCAAAGATCATATTAAAAAATGCATTCATCTCCGCACCTTCAGTCAGGATATTATGAGAAATCCTTCTCCCCCCCCTCAATACAAGAATGATTATGCACCAGTTTGTAGAGTTACAGTTGAATCTCTTACTTGACGAAATTTTGGGTTACAATAAAATCAAGGTAAAAGGGGAAAATGTTCACAAAACCACTTTTATTACTAATTGTGATACTATGTCTTACAAATTCCTGCCTTCTGGCTTACTTGATGCAAGTACCGTTTTTAAAATACCTATGCACATGACTCTCGATGAATTGGCTAGTCTCCATCTCTTTATTGATAATATAATTGTGTGTATCAAAGGAATGATAATTACATCAGAATTCCAAGTGTTGGGTCCTTTCCAAACTTCTTTTTTCTTGGACACTAACTCTTACATTTTGAAGGAGTTACAGAAGAAATTATTTTCCTACAGCACTAATAGTCCTCACTTGAAATATTGCGAGGGACCAGCATGAAAAGTTCTAACACTGATTGGATTTTTTGTATAATAATAGCTTATCTCTTCTTTCATTTCTATGCTATTTTCTTTTCTTCTTTACAGTATTTTAATTTCTACTTTCGGTTTCAAAGATTTTCTTTCCGCTTCTTTATTTTTCTCTTTTATTGTTGTTGTTTTAATTTGTCGGTTTTTTACTTCTGTCATTATTTGTTTCCTTTCATATTTTAGTTAACTTGGTCAAGATAGGTTGTTGGATTGATTCTACCATAGTGACACTCATGTAAAGCATTGTTAGTCAATAACAATCAAGCTACACAGCTGTTATGATGTCTCCTCTGAAGGACCCTTGAATTTGTTATATATTTCCACTGATGTCTTGTAAAGAATTGGTTATCTCCCGCTTCTTCTTGTCATTTCTTCATCCATTGAGATTTTAAGAGAAAGTCTAAAAAAAAAAAATTACAGTGAGACTAGATCCCAGTCGAATAATTATGCATACAGTGGAAAAAACCCTTCATACTTAACACTTTTCATGAATTATTCCCCAATTCCCGATCAGCTTTCCAATATTTCACCTCACTTCCCCCCATTGCATAGTCTTCATGGTTATATCTTCTTGGTCTATTATTCTTGGTCTACGAAACCAAGAGTTATGAGTTCTAAATCTGTTGAAAACAAATTTCCCTATGGAGTCACTAGTTTATTGAAGATCAAAATCGCAACGGAGTTTTTCCCACAAAGTGTTTCTAAAGCCTATTATTATTAAAGCTAAATAATACTAGAAGGTGGGACCCCCTTGTAGATTGGAGATGAGGTCTAGTGCTTTTTTGATGTCGTGCTATTTTTTGACATTGCTTACATGGTGATATAATTTTGTTTTACTTGCGATAGATAAGGCATGTTCTATGGTTTTTCTGTTGCTCTAGGTTCAAGTTTTATTTCACAACGGCCTATGTTATCCTTGCTATCACTGTTATTTGTTATTGGATCTATTACTAAGATACCTACACAATAAACATGTTAGGAATGACATACACATGCAATTGAAAAAAAAAAGGCAGTATAAAAGAAAAAGGAAGAAACTAAAACATGCTATATACTATACTACATGCATCGATTTTTAATGAGTCATTGCTATCCTAGTTATTAAGTTAACAACTATGTGATTTTTGTTGAGTTATATAATTGATATGAAATATGGTGATTATGTTATGCCATAAGTTGATGTGGATCGCGCTATTGGGATGATTCAATACATGGTTTATTGGATTGTGTGGTTGATATGTAATATGGTCAAGTTGGAAATTGGAGGTGTGATGTGGATGGCGCATTTGACAAGTAATAGATGCAGATGCCAATGCATGGTTTAAATTAATGGTGTTAATGAAAAGCGTGTTGGTATGTACTAATGAGTTAATGAATTGTGGGTGGAGGTGACATACATTTACGGCATGTCACCCCTACTCCTTTCCTTGGCTGCCACCCTAGTCGAGCTATTGTTCAACCTTGTTGTTGTGGTTATTCTCCAATTTCTTAGCAGAGAGGAACCGCTCGACCAACTCATGTTCGATTATAGGTATGTATTTTTTTTCCATTCATGAGTCTTCTCTGGTTATGAAATGATTATTGGCTCAGGTGTATTGGTTTGTGTTTTCCTTAAGTATTGCAACTATGTAAATTTGTGATTTTGGAATGAAGCATTGATGGTTCTCTCTGCAATAGTGTTGAAGTCATAGTGTTATTGGTCATCCTGGGTGTTAGCAACCATAAGGGCTCTTTGTTATCCTTGTTGGTTTAGTTGGAGGGTTTTTGTTTGGTCTTGGGTGGCTGGCTGTCCTCACACATTTGTATCGCTATATCCACTCTTTTGCTTTTATGGGTTTTAATGGTTGGAAGCACTATGTGTCACTACGTCTTGTTCACTTGAGCATGAGTTTTTTTCCACCACTAAAGGTTACGTTGTGGGTTATTTTGTTCTTTCTCGTTCCTATATTCACTTCAGCATTGTGTTTGTTTGACTGGAGATCCACGAGGGTTATATCCTATGTGTGATAAGTATCATTACCAGGCCGAATTGGAGCCTCGCTCCTCTGTTATATCCCTCCTATCATGGGATTTGTTACATGTCCACGAATAAGTTGTGGTTCTCTCTGTGTGTGAACCATTGGTCTCGAAGGTTTTCACCATTGAAAATATTTGGATTTATCTTTCCCTTTGTTGGCCACAGATCAAACCCTTAACTCTACAGGTCTAAGGATTGATAGAGAAGATCGGCATGGCCTGTCGAGTTTACTATTGGTTATTGTTGGATGGTTGTATATTTTCGACTAAATTGAGTACATGCTCACCAAGGGGGTCATGTGACAATCATGTTGGTTTTGGTACCTAGTCACAACCTGTTTATTACAATGGACAAACCCTGCATTATTAATTAGACAATTCAAAATATACGGTCGCTATCCTTGTGTTTGATAACCCAGTTTTTTTTAAATTGAGAAGGTTACAGCCTCACTTCATGTCGATGCGTGGGTATGTGTGGTTGCCACAGCATGGTAGGTTAGTTGTTGATTGTTACGACATTCCAAGTATAGGCATAGCATTGAATTGGTTGATTGGTTGATACACAGTCACTGCCTTTTTTCACTAAATATTATTTGGATGTTTAACTTGGCATTGGTTACAATTGCTTAATGATGCTCGTGAATACTACATTTGTGTGTGTTGTGTTCCTACACCACAAATAAATGGTCATTGTAACTATGAGTTTTTTTTTTGGGGGGGGGAATGGTTATTGCAACCGGGATGACTGTAGCAAACCCATCCATTGTATGTGTTATGATTATTTGATTGCATCATTAGGGATGAGCCTGAGTTTTACACAGCATGGTTAATTGCAGTTTGATTAATCTAAAGCCATATTGTATTATATTGATAGCTTAGCACGATTGGTTGAGTTAATACTATGGTTGTGTTTTTATAATTGTAAAATGGGAATGTCGCATCGTGGTGTTTTGGGTGGCTGCCCACTGTGTATGATATGGATGAATTTTGGGTTCCACACTCAGAGATAGTCACAGAGTTCTAAGCACGACTTTTTGCAATTCAATTATGAAGTAGGGCATGTTCCTGATACCTCATGGTGTTCGATGGATAGCCCAACATTTTTTATTATTTAGAGTCGCGTTGAATTGAGTTTGTACAGTCACATATTTACACTTGCGTTGATTGAATTATTGTGTGTTTCCACAGCATGGCATGAGTTGGAATGGTGGTTGTTGTCCGATTGTTTAAATGACGAGTCAGGGTTTTACAATTCAAAATTGGATTATTGGGTTGGATGTCCATTATGTATGTTTAAAGAATGTCATGCATTTTAAATGACAGGCTCGATTGCAGTGACAGTATAAATTCATTGCAATTTTGAAACACGACTTTGGGTGTATTTGATGATTGAGGAAATGTGTGGACAGTTGTTGTTTTTTATGATTAACAAAGTGGAAATGGTTACTATTACACATTTGAGAATTGTTATAAATAAAAGGAATAGAACTCCCTTACAGATTGTTGTGGAATGCATATTGTCTTGTTGATGGAACTGTGTTAGACATTTGATTATGAACAGTGAACTAGTTAAATACACAGTAATTGTTATTTGGTCACAATGATCATTTGGTTGGTGCATCTCCTTTTAACATAATGAATATATGGATTACTTGATTAATTTTGTGAACAATACCCGCTCTCATTCCCCACCATTATTTCTCTTTTCACTAATTACAACCCCATCTCATTCCCACATTCAGTTTTTACTCCTTGTTCTAAAAACTATGTGTTGAAGCAGTTGGCAGTAGCAATGTCTTGCTTGAACTACAATGATGTTTTCTTTAGTTTGCAGTTGATTGTTGTTGTCTTTGAGCGATAATCGTATTTTTTTACCCCCTCATCATATCATGTTTTCGCTCAATACAAACCCCTCACATATCCCAGAACCCTTTATTCACCCCCTGCTCATTGATAAACAGTAAGACAATTTGTATGGATTGGATTGCATGAGTCTGATACATTGTTGATCCAAATCTATTTCATATTTTTAAGAGTTTTCATGTATGGTTAGATAAAAGACTATTTTCTAATCAATAATACATGCAGGAATGTGTTTTTTCAGCTGAGGAAACAAAGGGAGAGATAATTGGAACAGTGACCCAAGAAGGCCTAGGTTCTCCATACATTTTGATGTTGACTCACAAGAGCTTGGTCAGTTGTTTCAGGCCATATTTTTCAATTGGATTGGGAAAGGAGTGATCCAACCCAGACCCAAAAGGCCTCCTTTACAAGTTTTGCAAGCCCCTGGTATCCATGTGCCTCCTCATGTTTCATTGCAACCCGAGGTCCCTGAAAATGATGGATGGCAAGAGATTGCCCACCCAACAGTTTCACAACATCATGGCTGGCCCAATTTATCCCTACCCTCTCCTCCTCCTATTAACCCCATTGTCCAAGTTGTTCCCCACTCACCAGTGCAATCCTCTCATGTTATCAAAAGGTTTAAAACTGAGGCCCACCATTCCCTTGACAAAGGAAAATCCATTGTTGCCCCTTCCTCACCCTCCAATGTTGCCCCTTCCTCACCCTCCAATGGATATGATAAATCTATGTCTTCCTGGATGCATTTGAGGGACAATTGTTCCCATGTGATCATCGATATTAGGCCTAAAGGCTCAGCATAGCCAAAGAAAAATTCAGGAAAATCGAAGGGTGACAACAGCAATCAAGGAAAGATTGCATCTCAGAGTGGGAAATATGGATTTTGAGTTTTTTTATTTTATCTATTGTTGATGAGAGTTGACTTCGGGAATTTTTAGACAGCATGTTTTATTTTGGATATATGAGTAATATTTTTTGAAAATAATTTCAAATATCATGAGCTAAATTTGCCAAAAGTGAATATGTTGATGGGAGTCACAAGGAGGTGTGTTTTTTCTTAATTGACTAGTATGTTATGATTGTTAAGAACTAATGGGAGTCGCATGGGGTCCCACCTATTAGTTATTATTTATTTATAACCCTTATTATGATTATTACTTTTCCCCCTAACTAAAGTTGGTTGAGTCTTTTAATTAACTTAACTAATGAGTTGGTTCAACTACTTCAACCAATTCTAAATTTTTTAAAAGAAAAAGGAAAGGGAGGAACAAGTGGAGGATAGAAGCAGAAGAATACTAAGGTTTTCTCTTTGAGTTTATGCTGAGATAGTTCAGTTTTCATTCATTCATTTATTCATCACAAGCCTAATTCTCTTTTATGATAGCAGGGTCTTATTGTAGACAACAATATTTAGGGTTAAATCACATCATTTAGACACTTCTTTTTCAGAGGTGTTGATCTATATTTGATAGTCTGTGTAGACTTGTCTGTTTGTGAATTAATTTTCATGACTGACAAAGGCTATTGTGCAGAGTTGAGTGGGAAGCAATCTGTGGCAAGATGATCCAACTTTTAGAGTTCATTTTTGGGTTTCTGTCAGAGGTCCTTTTTTATGTTTCATCGGGGATGTCTAAGTTTGACTTTGGTCCAAAATTTATGCATGAGATTTTGTAAAGAAAATGACTCTTTGGTGAATTTGAATGAAATAAAGGATTGCTTTATGTCTCATATGTATCGATTATCATCTTGGTGACTTTACTTTTATCTTTACATTTATTTCAGCAGCTGATATGTTCAGAAAATTGCATAAAAAGTAAATTTCCAGCAAGCTTTTTATTGATAAAAGACTAGCCTAAGCACTCATAATTAATACTTGTGAGTTAGGAAGTTATTTTTGTTGGCTATAAACATAGGGTTATATTCTCGTCTACTTTTCTTTAGCCAAGAAGAGTCTAAAAATGCTTGAGTAAGATCACTTTGTATCTTTTCCTCAACATTTATTTGGCGACCATACTGGGGAGATCTTCAATATCTCTCTGGTCAATTTTATTACTCGATTTTGATCGATACATATTTATTTTATGATATTGATTCTTTGATTGTTTTATTATTAATGATTGTTCTTATTGCAAGGCAGCCCAATATCGAGACCGGTCTTCAAGATTAGACCAGCATTGCGTTGAATCTGTTTAACACCATCTTAGACACTCCCAACACCCGTGTTGAGCTTAACCATTCTTGGGCAGCAATTGAACGAGATATTAGTGCTCAATAAAAATTGGAAGCTAGACGTAGATAGCCTAGAAATCAGCAGTGACCTTTTGTTTCTTCAAGTTTTGGCCTTCTTTCATGTCCCTAGATTCTCGCGCTTCTAGTAGAAGAAGAGGATTTTAACCTGAAATCAATCCTATTGTTGAAATAGGAAGAAGAATTTTTTTGTTATCTTCCCAACAAAGTTATCTAAGGAGGAATTTATTTGATTCATCCAGATCGTCTTTCTTTCCCTCATCTATCATCCATGAGATGGCATCTAGTGGCAGTTCCGGTGGCATTGGAAGTGCTTCATCTTCCCAAACCTCATCCTCATCAATGATTGGTAGCTTATATAGTCAGCATATTCCTATCTAATCTACTACAAACCCCACCAAAGTAATTAAAAATTATGGTTTTTTTCAGTTCGAAGAAGACGCCACAACCACACTGTGGCATGTTTCCTCTCCTCTTAACCTATCACCTACTACTCGTCCACTTCCAAAGTTTAAAGAGAACCTGCCTAAGTTTTCAGGAAATAACATTGTAAGTACAAACGAACACCTGGTGCATTTTCTAATGCTTTTCATAACATAGGGGCCAGCGACAATAACACTTGCATGTGATTGTTCGTAAATTCCTTGGAAGGAAAGGATGCGGCCGACTTCTTTGACCTTCCTCCTAAGATTTTGTCTATTTGGGAGGAGTTAATCTATTGGTTCCAATCCACTTATGGGAAATCCAAAATCCCCACCAAGAAGTTAAGGGAATACAATAATGTCACCTATAAGGACAGTGAGACCATCAAGTCTTTCAACTTGCGTTTCACCAAGTTATACAATCAAATCCCCAAAATTATCCGCCCTCGTAACCAAGCCGCTTTCATGCATTACTACAATGCATTTCCTTCTCCCTACCATCATAGGCTTGAAGAAAAATCCATTGATAATCTCAGTTTCGCTCTGCATACCTGTTCAGAGTATGAAGAACATCTTTAAATAACTGGTCTTCCCCAAGGAGAATCGGTTAGACAAACAGACATGTATGCCTTCTTACAGCTAGTACAAGATATGGATAATCGTATGATAGCATTAGAGCGAAAGGGGATTGTCTCCCCTCTCACCCCTGGAGCTTCATCCTCTTCTGCACCCCCCTTTAGGAATCTTGTTGAAAATCATTTTCATCCTAAGGCTATCTTGCCTCGGAGTTGATGAAACTTTTACGAGGAACACCATGAAGAAACCACATGTGAGGTAAAGAAGAGTACTAGAGATAAGATCTTTGGTAAAATACCAGAAGCTGCTATCGATGTCCTAGATTTTGCAAAGCCAGAGGATGTCATGGTCATAAATACTAGGAACAAATCCTATGCTCCCAAGGGAAAATTTGATCATCCCTTCAGTTCTTCTTTCCCATGCTCATCCACAACTGTTGCTACTCTCCCGGTTCCTACGGTTTCTGAGAGTAAATGGATCACTCCTCCTCTCCCCTCTTCCAAATACAATATCTTGAATCATTTGGCCAACATCAAAGCATATGCAACCCTTCTAGACATGGTTGTCGTCCCTGAACAACAGATGCATCTGAAACAATTCATGGAAGTAAAATATTTCGTTGTATCCAATCTTTGCTAAGAGGTAAACGAAGAGGATTCTTTTGTAAATAAAGTAGTTGTACGAAAAAATGTGCTCTCCTAGTGACAAGCTGATGGAACGATACTCCTAGACTATTTGGGCACTTATCTCCAACCTTTTATCCTTCAACATCACTCATGTTAAGAGGGGGTTGAGTTCAATCTCTGGTTAGTTAGCTATATTTGCAGCTTCTCCTAATCATCAACTTTTACCTCACATGCCCGATTGTTCTTTTCAGTCTTTATATCGTTCGTACATCCCTAACAATGTAGAATCTTGGCAGGCCCTCCCTAACAATGAGAGAATTTGTGCTTCCATTCAAGACGAACCTTTTAAGCCCAAGGAGATTATATCCATAGAAAACAATAAAATCCCTAGGGGGCTTGACTCCTCTTGAGAGTTAATTTTCATTGAGTGATAGAGGCAATAAAGAAAAACAGAAAGAAGAGGATTTACAAAAGAAGGTGGTTCAAACCATCTCCATGAACATTAGGACACCTGAATATTTAACAAATGTCAAAATAAATGTCCAATGTTCTGATAAAGAAGAGATTAGCTCTGTCGAGATACTCGGTCGATTTCAAAATGTTTTTGCTTGGTCTTATGAGGATATTAATGGTTTTGATCCGAGTCTTATTCAACATACTATGAAACCAGCTAGACAAAAAAAGGACTTGTTATCTCTGCACTGAAAGAAACCTTTCAAAGGGAGTTGGAAAATTTCTTAAGGTCTGGGATTATTTTTTTGGGCCACCCTGAACGGGTTCCAAATTGGTTACCTTCTTCAAATACCACATATCATATTAGAACATGAATTCATCTTCGCACTTTCAGTCATGCTATTATGAGAAATCCTTCTCCCCCCCTCAATACAAGAAAGATTCTGCAACAAGTTGTAGAGTTACAGTTGAATCCCTTACTTGACAAAATTCTGGGTTAAAATAAAATCAAAGTAAAAGGGGCAAATGTTCACAAAACCACTTTTATTACTAATTGTGATACTATGTCTTACAAATTCCTGCCTTCTGGATTACTTGATGCAAGTATCATTTTTAAAAGACTTATGCACACGACTCTCAATGAATTGGACAGTCTCCATCTCTATCTTGGTGATCTAATTGTGTGTGTCAAAGGGATGATAATTACATCAGAATTCCAAGTGTTGGGTCCTTTCCAAACTGCTTTTTTCTTGGACACTAACTCTTACATTTTGAAGGAGTTACAGAAGCAATTGTTTTCCTACAACACTAACAGTCCTCACTTGAAATATTGTGAGGGACCAGCATGAAAAGTTCTAACACTGATTGGATTTTCTATATATTAATAGCTTAGCTCTTCTTTCATTTATGCACTATTTTATTTTATGCTTTACAGTAGTTTAATTTCTACCTTCTGTTTCAAATCTTTTCTTGTCACTTCTTTATTTTTGTCTTTTATTGTTGTTGTTTTAATTTCTGGTTTTTTTTACTTCTGTCATGATTTGTTTCCTTTCATCTTTTAGTTAACTTGGTCAAGATAGGATGTTGGATCAATTATGCCACAGTGACACTCCTGTAAAGAATTGTTAGTCAATAACAATCAAGCTACACATTTGTTATGATGTCTCCTCTGAAGGACCCTTCAATTTGTTATATATTTCCACTGTTGTCTTATAAAGAATTGGTTATCTCGCGCTTCTTCTTGCCATTTCTTCATCCATTGAGATTTTAAGAGAAAGTCTAAAATAAAAAAATTACAGTGAGAGTAGATCCCAGTCAAACAATTATGCATACAGTGCAAAAAAACCTTCATACTTAACACTTTTCATGAATTATTCCCAAATTCTCGGTCGTCTTTCCATTATTTTCGCTCACTTCCCCCTATTTCATAGTCTTCCTAGTTATATCTTCTTGACCTATTATTCTTGATCTGCGAAAACAAGAGTTATGAGTTCTAAATCTGTTGAAAACAAATTTCCCTGTGGAGTCGCCAGTTTGTTTACGATTAAAATCACAACGGAGTTTTTCCCACAAAGTGTTGCTAAAGCCTATTATTATTAAAGATAAATAATACTAGTAGGTGGGACCCCCTTGTAGATTGGAGATCAAGTCTGGTGCTTATTTGTTTTCATGCTACCGTTCGACACTACTTACATGGTGATATAATTTTGTTTTGTTGGTGATGGATAAGGCATGTTCTGTGGTTTTTCTGCTACTCTAGGTTCAAGTTTTATTTCTCAATGGCCTATGTTATCCTTTCTATCACTGCTATCTATTATTGGATCTATTACTAAGAGACTTGCACAATAAACATGTTAGCAATGACATACAC
>ML797325.1:136584-178124 GCA_009831015.1 Picea engelmannii | reverse complement strand
TAATAATTGATCAATTAATAATTAATTAATAATTAATCGATTATTAAACTTAGTTGTTTATTAATCAATTTTAACCTACGCTAACTTTATTTCTACACTTATTATTATTTTAATCTAACTAACCTATTGTTCTTTTTGTTCATACTAAGTCCATTTATGCAGGGATGGAAGGCGGGAAAAGTAATCAATGGGGCAACAGGACAAAGGAGTGAGGGCGCAGCGTGGATGAAGGATGGAATAGGGTGATAGGGGATTGAGCGACAAGAATGGAGGGAGGAAGCGGAATCACCTGAGCCAGACTTCATCATCACGAGGGAAAACGTCAAATCAACAGTCGAACTATCGACTCGCCTATAATTATAGGACCCCAACAGGGCCGTATGTCCCTCTTCCACCTTTGTTTGGAGGGGATAATTATCTCGGCCCTAGTGGCTCCAACCCACTTGGGGGCACTGGTCTGTCTACCACTTCTGGTTTTCAGATTCCTTTTGGAGGACAACCTCAGACTGGGGCACAACCTCAGGTCAGGTGGAAACCCCAGATTGGCATACCACCTCAATCTAGGTCCCAACCTCAATTCGGGGGGAAACCCCAAGTTGGCACCCATAACCCGATTTATGGGAAAACTACACCTATACCTTGGATTCTTCCTCTCCAAGGAAATCTACAGTCGTTTGGGGGGCAACATCCTCAAGTTAACTCTTTTGTACCTCCCAATCTTGGCCAACCATATCCAGGTTACTTGAATCCTACTTGGGGTCCAAACTTCCAATTGAATGTTCCTTCCCAAGGAAACATTCCAAATCAACCCAACCCTACAGGCTACATGCCTCAAAACCCTCCCCAACTGAATCTGTCAGGACTTTCTACTTACATGCATACTGCGTATGGTCCTACTAGCATACCGACAGGACTTCCTCCCCAAAGTCACCAGTATCCTCAAGTTAATAGACAATTTCCTTTTCTAGCCACTTTGGATTTACCCAACTTGTCTAGGATCTTGAATGATCTTATCTTACATTCTCCCCATGGGCCCGTCATACTGGCCAGATTATCGTCTGACATTCCCAAGTTTGACGGTTGACCAAGAGAAGAACCAAACAATCATGTTATGACTTTTCACCTTTGGTGTTCATCCAACTCATTTATGGACAAATCCATTAGGTTACGACTCTTCCAGTGAACTCTCACAGGTTCGATAGAAAAATGGTACATAGAGTTACCGCAAGGCTTATTTAATGACTTTAATACCCTAGCCATGGTTTTCCTCACACATTACCAATAGTCAATTCGTTACGAGACAGGAATCGAAATTTTTAGTTCCTTTAAGCAATCTTCTGCCACTCATGTTTCCAATCACATTCATGAGTGGAGAAGACGACGACGTTTGATCAAAATCAACCTTCCTGATCATTTATTGGTTGAATGGTTCACCAAATCACTCATCAGTAAAATCTCTCATGTTGTTTCCATGGGTGGAGTTGTCACTGAAGAGAAGGAAATTAGTCGT
Source organism: Picea engelmannii (assembly GCA_009831015.1). Taxonomy (NCBI): domain Eukaryota; kingdom Viridiplantae; phylum Streptophyta; class Pinopsida; order Pinales; family Pinaceae; genus Picea; species Picea engelmannii. The sequence goes on along the minus strand of ML797325.1, from coordinate 176,614 downwards.
GCTCAATACCTAGATCTTGTTTATTCGTAAATGGGCACATGTTACGACTTGATCCCTGACGCTCCTCGCCCTTATACTACCCCTACCTCAACAACCCCAGTATATTCTCATGTTGTTGATGATGTGATTGGCACCTTCCATGATGACGCTCAATCCACGCATGCCCCTCACACCAACCCCAAATATAATTCTTCTAATTTTCAGCATGCTCTGACTCCTACCCCTTCCACCGGAAAAACTTCCAAGGTTAATTCAATTCAGTCTACCCCTTCCAGTAAAAATAAATCTAAAAAAGGAAAGGGTAATAACAAGGAGGATTAAAATAATAATCTGCAATCCAAAAAACTCAAAATGCAACATTTTGATGATAAGGATAAGCGTAAACCTCGATATCCTTGACTTATTTGTGCTGACGATCACTACACGAAAGATTTTCCAAGACGTGTCGAGGTCACTAAGTTCCTTCAAGGGACCAGGAAGCCTCCCACACCTGTCATTTTTTCACAACCTTTCCTTTCTCAACAACAAGCCCATTTAGTCATTCATGACCAACCTTCTCCTTCCACCACTTTGTATGTTTTTATGTGTACTGGTGATTCTAAAAAGAACAATGTTGCAATTGCAACTCGAGCCAAAGATTAATCTCCTTCAAAGGAGAAAGTTGACAATTTTCCACCTTCGTTGGTTCAACTGCCTCCCTCAACTTCACCTCCCAATGGTCCTCTTCATCTTGAACGACCAAGTCTCGATACAGTTCTTCACCCTCCTCCAAAGAGCGTTGTTCAAAATTCTTGCTTTTTTCCTCATGTGTGTGCTGCTCAAAACTACAGTATTGTAGAAGACCTTGCGCAAGCACCTTCCGCGATGTCAGCTCTCAAAGTCCTTCAAAGTTTTCCCACTCAACAGAAGGCACTATTAAAGTCCATTGGTGGAATTGATCCCATCGATACGAATTTGATAATATTTGACCTGGAATATCACATTCTAAGGCTACCTCCTCAATTAGCGTTTCAAATCCAAGTTGTTGTAGAGAACAAGAATATATGTAGAACTATTATTGATGAGGGAGCCTCGACGTGCGTTATGTTGGTTACTTGTTGGAATTCCATTGCCTCTCCTCCCCTCACCAAATCACACAATACACTTAAGGCCTTTAATGGTTCTGGTTTTAAACCCTACGGTGTTCTTCCCTTGTTGTCTATTACGTTGGAAGGCAAATCGATCAATGTCGAGGTCGAGGTATTTGATGCACCTCTTGACTATAACCTTTTACTTGGTCGTAGTTGGATTGATTCCATGCATGCATTTGTGTCTACCCTTTTCCATTTGTTACATTTCCCTCACCAAGGAAAGGTCGTTATTGTTGACCAACTGGCCTTTTTTAATTCTGATTCCTATACTAGAAATGTACCCTTTATCTTGAAGACACCTCTTGGGTATTAGAATGTCAGCATGGGTCTTCTGAAAGATTCAACTTTAATGAGTACTTTCCCAATCCCACCACCCAATATTCCACCTCCTTTTGTCACCTCAATCAACTTGATTTCCACTTCTGTTCGTGAAACCCCTGCGTCTCATGACCTTTGGATAGTACCTGACCCTGGTGATTATCTTCGCTATGGAAAACAAATGCCCTTAAGTCTATTTGAATCATCTTATCAGGCCATTCAATCAGCAACCCCTTGTACTCCCTCTCTCTTTGATTCATCTCCCGATTTGTTTCACGTGATCTTTCCTACCGATGAGATGATCATGTCAGTCATGTCTATGGAAGACACCCCATGGGACGATGGACATCATCATTCCATTCTCTTCCTAGAGAAGGACACCATAGAGAGTTACCAACGAATTTCAACTTCGTTGAGCATTGTTGTCATTTCCTCTATTCTCAAGTCAACACATGACGTGTTATATGAAGGGAACCTGAGTAAAATTTCACCCACCATTCCTCTTGACATATCCATTAAACCTGGAGTCATCGAAAATGTTCACATCGGAGCCTCATGTTCCGTTGATGAGGTCGTCACTTATAAATCCATTTTTCAAGAATTCTGTGACATTTTCGCCTAGAGCTATGAAGAGATGTCGTGTATTGATCTCGATATCGTTGTACACGAAATTAAGACCTACCTGGATGCTAAACCCGTATGGCAGAGACTTCACCTGGCCCACCCTCATAAAGTCATTTCTATCAAGATTGAAGTTAAAAAACTTCTTAAGGTTGGCTTTATCTATCTTGTGGCTTTAACCGATTGGGTATCTAATCTGGTTCCGGTAAATAAGAAACAAGGCATGATCCGTGTATGTGTAGATTATAGGGATATCAATAAAGCTTGTCCTAAGGACAATTATCCAACCCCCTTCGTTGACCAGATCGTCGATGATTGCACCAGGAGAGAAATCCTCTCCTTAATGGACGGTTTCTCTGGCTATAATCAGTTTAATATTTTTCTCTTGGATCAACACAAGATTGCTTTTATTTTTCCTTGGGGTACCTTTGCCTACCAGAAACTGCCTTTCGGTTTGAAGAACGCTGGTGCAACTTTTCAGCGTGCCATGTCTTATGATTTTCATGATATCAAGCACATCATACAAACGTATCTCGATGATCTACCGGTGCATTCCATGCATCACCAAGATCACCCAGCCCATCTCCGAGCCATTTTCCTTCGCTATTGTTACTATCGTATACGTTTGAAACTACACAAATGTGTTTTTTGTGTGGAGTCCGGTCGAATTTTGGGTTTTATTGTGTCACTTCATGGAATCAAGGTAGACCCCTTGAAGGTTGAGGTTATCCTTACTCTACCTCCTCCTTCCACACTACGCTAGCATCAAAGTTTACAAGGGAAGGAAAAAATTTTGCGTTGATTCATTCCAAATTATGTCAAGTTAACGCAGGGATTTACTCGACTGTTGAAGAAAGGTTACGATTTTGTATGGGAAGATACTGCCAACAAAGCCTTCGAAGCTTTGAAATTTTCCTTAACCCATACACCACTGCTTTTCCCACCGGATTATAGTCGAGACTATTTCCTCTACCTCGCTGCTTCAGACTCTACCAATGCCATGGTTTTAGTCCAAGAAGATGATTCACATGATGAACATGTAAATTACTATTTAAGTCGGTGTCTCACAACCACCGAAGCCAAATACCTACATGTAGAGAAACTGGCCTTGGCGGTTGTTCAAGTTGTCCAACGTTTTCGTCATTATATCTTATTACGCAGGACCACTATTATTTCTGATTGAAACCCTATGTAAAATATCCTCACTCAAAAATTGTTGGGGGGAAAGTACTCCAAATGGATAGTGATTCTCCAGGAGTTTGACTTAGAATTCGAACCCGCTAAGTCTAAAAAATCTTTGGTTTTTGTCGAATTGATATGTGACCTTCCCTCAACTGAGACAAAAAATGTGGCAGAGGATTCCTTACCTGACAAATCCCTTTTTCTGATAAGTTCTGATGACATTTGGTACAGAGATATTATCATCTATCTCCAAGCTCAAACTTTCCAACCCAACCTTTCTAGTACGGACCGTCGTCGTATACGGTATCAAGCTCGTCAATACATCATTCTCAGTGACACTCTTTATTGTCGTGGTGTTGACTCTATTTTCCAATGATGTCTCACCTACGATAAGGCTAAGAAAGTTTGAATGATTGTCACTCAAAAGCATGTGGCGGTCATATGTCTGGGTATGCCACTGCCCAAAATATCTTGCGAGCAGGGTCTTTTTGCCCTCATTTTTCAAGGATTTCATTACGATTATCCAGAAATGCCATGCTTGCCAAACTTATCACAACAAAATAAGATCTTCTCCTTCTCCTTTACACCCTATATTTTTCGTTGGTCCCTTCGCAAATTAGGGCATTGACTTCATGAAATGTAACCCTCACTCGGCTGGGGGGCATGGATACATCATTGTAGTTGTGGATTATTTAACTAAATGGGTTGAGGCGATGCCTACATTCGATAACACCGAAAAAATCGTAGCATTGTTCATATTCAATCACATCATTACTCAGTTTGGTATCCCCCAAGCTATTGTTACTAATCATGGTAGTCATTTTCAAAATTTCATGATGTTCGAGCTTACTAAAAAGTTGGGTCTTTGGCATGAAAACTCAACCCCCTATTATCCATAGGCCAATGGCCAGGTTGAAGCGATAAACAAAGTCCTTATTACTATGCTTTGAAGGATGATAGGAATTCATAAAACAAGTTGGCACAAGATTTTGTTTTCAACATTATGGGCCTACTGGACATCCGTCAAGTCTGCCACTGGGTTCACACCTTTCCAGTTAGTTTATGGTACCAAAGTTGTTTTTTCGATTGAATGTGATATACCATCTTTGAAACTAGCCGTTGAACTTATCCCAAACACCTCTACTGAAGAGGAACGTCTATTGTACCTTATGAAATTAGATGAAATATGTCGTGATGCCACCTTGGTTATTGAAACTCAAAAAAAACGTGTTAAATCCCAATACGACAAACATGTCAAGCCACGTGTTTTTTCTGAAGGTGATCAAGTTCTCCTCTACGTACAAGATCGTGATTTACTAGGGGCCAGAAAATTCGAGGCTATGTGGCGAGGCCCTTATATTGTCAAACGAGTGTTGGAGAAGGGAGATTATGAGTTAGTGGATTATGATGGCATTCCTTTGAGTGAACCCAGAAATGGGCTTTACTTGAAAAAGTATTATGCTTAAGTCATTTTTTCATGAGTGCTTGTATTTTTACTATATCATACTCTTGTGTGCTACTTTTGTGTGTGTGTTTGTTGTTTGGTTTCAACCCCCAACTGCTTACCTTGAGTTATGCTTGGTTTCCAGATGTCGGTGTGTTCGCTACCCTACATTGGCTTCGTCGATGGCACTAGTCGTAGTACTCAGAACTTAGCATTTTCTTCTTGGGAAATATACACACCTATGAACGAATTAATCAGTAAACACGGTGTTTTCATTGGTCATGCAACTAAAAATATCGCGAAATACAGTGCATTCATAGAATTGTTGATCGACGTTGTTTCACTTGAAATCTGTTATCTTGTCGTACGACTCAATTCGCAGTTAGCAGTTTTACAATTGACTAATGTCTATGTTATCTGAGGTTCTACTTTGTTAAGGATATATTTACAAATTCTCCTCTTGGAGCATCATTTTGATTACATTGAATATAAACACATTCCTAGATGTCTAAATACATTAACAGATGCATTAGCTAATTATATGTTAGACATACATTTGAGACACTTATAAATCCAATCACATTTTGTATATAAAGCAAGTAAGCCGGTAGAATATGTTAGACATACATTTGAGACACTTATAAATCCAATCACATTTTGTATATAAAGCAAGTAAGCCAGTAGAATCCTCATATATATATATATATATATATATAACGATAAAAAAAATTACAAAAAGTTTTTTTGTCCAAAGACCAAAATGTCAAAAATGTGAAGAACATGGCTTCATATACAAATATAGCATCAAGGATGTTGCTCACGATAACATATGACTCCCCGTGCTACTCTACAGAGTAGTCAACTGATATAAGAAGATACACCCACGGTGTGGCGCTGGTAATGTCTCGGGATCTCATCAATAGAGGTATCTGGGACATCCACCGTCAACCCCTCCAAGTTTTTCTCTATAGCCTCGTAGTCAGTAGTGGCTAATCCTACTACCTGGACTCTCTCCCCTCGCCTTTGAATGGGAGATGAACATGGAGGTCGATAAGGTTCTACATCTGCATTGTCAAAGATATTTTTGATTAGTCATCGGATTAAGAACATAAAAACATTTCATATTTAAAAAATTATAAAAACATTATAAAGACAAAATGTACTTCTTACCTAAGTTCCCCCATTGAGAACCTTCAGGAAGAACCAAGTCTGGGTTACCTTTGAATTCTAAGTCGGCATATGCGTAATCATCTACCATAATCATATGGGGCCTCAACCAATCAAAGAAAACGTCATTGTACATGACGATAGGACCAATCACATGTCGAGCCATAAGGTCACAGCACCTCTTCATTCTTGGATCTTGTGGGGCCGGTATGCCCCACTCTACCTGTAGGTGAAAGTGTGGAACCCTCTCCAGGAAGGACACCAAAATCGACCCATATTTGAACTGTTTCAAGTCACCTTTCCTACACTTGGTCAGTTGTTTTTTCATTCTCCTGAGAACCCTGTCACACCAGTTAAAGACTCAGGGATCCATGCACTCCACTGCATACTGAAAGTATCTCTGAAGAGACATATGGGGGGATGCACTCCTCATCATGTGTGTGATGGTGAAAAGGATGGTTCATAAGGGTAATTCTTTGACATCCCTAATAGCGACCTTTCTGCTACATCTCTCAGCCTCTGGTACACAATATTGTCGAATGTACTCATTCATCGGCAGACCACCACCCTTGTTGCCTGTCAATGTCACACGGAATCCACAGTGAGACAGCCCCGTCAAAAAATAGATATCCTCGATATATAAAGTAAGCATGTGGGCTCCCACATGAAATACCTTATGGTCCACATCCCACATGTGGACTAAATATTTGAGCAACCTCAATTGGGCCCTCATGCCCTAGATCTTGAAGAATTTCAGCAGCCCACACTATCGGAGGGCATTAACCATTCCTGGGTCATTCCTGACGAAGTAATCCTCATCCTCATGCTCTCTCTCCCTCCATTCCAACATTATGACCGTCAAAACCTGCATTGGAACTACAAAGAGAGATTGGCATCTTTATTTACCTCCCTGGAGATTTTTTATTGGCTAAAAATCTCTTAAGAAGTTTTTGAGCCGCACATGTCATGGGTGAAGGCATCCACGTAGTGAATAATCACCACAAGCCAGCAATAGAGTCTCTTGCAGCGAACCTGGACCACCACAGGGCACGATATAAGGCACCTTTAGTGGCCTCGGCATGCAAGTACCCTCACAAATTCACCCCAAAAATCTACTTTTAACCAATAAAAACAAAAACTAATCCATGGAAAGTGAAGAGGAAAAGAATATTACATATTCAATAGATACCATTGGTCCAATGATCAATTATTCCTCCCACAATCCACAATGGAAGTTTGAGGTAAAATGGGGGTTTTGGAACAAGGTTTGGGTGGAATAACAATGGAATGGTAAAAAGATTTTTTTACCCATATTTATTAACTTTTTCACTTTTCCATTTATATTTTATATTATTTTATGCGTTTCACCTAAACCCTAAAGTCCTAACAACATTACAAGTGTTTGATTTTTCACAGATTAGAAATCTAGGAGTACAAACGATGGAACACGGATATGTTTCTTGGTTTTTTTTTACATTTGTCGCATGTACAGATACTTTTTGGGTTTTTCAGGAAAAACCTCGAGCTCAATATTCATTCGTTCTCATGCTTGTAAATCAATAAGAACGCAATCGAGTAGACTTTTATCACTTTTTTGGACTCGTAAAGGTTACATGAAAAAGGAACCACCTGGAGTTCCCTTTAAGCTCTTTTCAAACTCTCTAAACATGAAAATATTTCCGAGCGATCTTGTTCTTTCACGCTCGTAAAATTATTTTAAGAAAACATCTGGCGAGCGGTAAATTATCACTTTTTCGGTCTCTTCAGATTAATTTACAAAAAGGGACCTTGTGGAGTTTTCTTTAAGTGTTTTTCAGACTCTCTAAACATGAAAAACCATCGAGTTTTCTCTCTTTAGACTCGTTAAACAAACATTGAAATACCCATACGGGACCGAACCTCTCCTTCTTAGGGTTCGTTAAAAATACTCTGAGGGACTCATCTGAAGGATGAGCCTACATCAATAAGCATATGTTATCCTCCTCGAGCTTTCATAAAAATAAAGAGGTACTCGCCAGAAATGGTGGAGGAAAATTTGGGAAAGAAATCTATCTCTATATTTGTGTTAGTGGCAGTAGTAGTCACTCTTGAACATGACACCCCCTTCATCATTGTATCCGGGTTAGGAAATCCATTTGTCTCTTGTTTGGCCTTCCACAAGTTCATATCTTGGGTTATCCTTGAGTCAATGCTGCCAAGACCATTTTCGTGTCATTCATATGTTCAAGATAAATTCCAACCCTGAACAATCCCTCTATCGAGTCGTCCATCTACAATTACAAATTCTTACCATGTTGGCCTTCCATGTGTTAGTTTCGAATCATTTTCATACTTTGATCTAACTCAAATATGTTATGTATTTCATGTCATTGATGGGGGATACATTAAGGCCCTCATGTGATGAGTCTTTTCTTGTTGACTTCAAATCATTATCCGGGAACAAGACTTAGAAATCATTTAGTACATTAGAGCCTACATGCCTCAATGGCAGGTTTCTTCGCTTTCGACAGTGGGTTCACATCATTGACCCCTGATTGAGATATTCCATTGAGTGTTCGAGTTCATCTCATTTATTCAGATTCGTTGGATTGTACTAAGGTACCTTGGGAGTCATTGACATCAATAGTGATTTCCCTCACACTTGTTAACAGTTTTCATCAAGGGCCAGTAATCAAGTGGTTCCTACCATGTTCGACTTCAGCACCTGTAATCACATGGCTAGATTCGTACTTACAGATGACGAGATTGAAGACCCTGGATATTATCATTTTGGTCCAAGTTGTGATGGAGTATTTATGATTTGTATTGACACAGATCCACTTTGTATGTCTCATGGCTATGTTTGAATTTGAGTTTTCTGGAGCATAGATCCACAGTGTATTCCTGGTGGCTATGAAGAATCTTGATGACATGGATCCACGGTGTATGATTGGTGGCTATGACTAACATTTATGATTTAAATCACTTGTAGTCTGAGCATGGGAATGCCTACCTCAGAAATGGTATGATATTATGCAGAAGTTTGGTTGTTTGCAGGTTCCCGATTGGTGCACTCCTTGTTTCTGACACACACACATTCTACAAAATATTTCAGTTGTCACAAGTTCCAACCTCATACTTTGGGGGGAATTATGTTACACATTATTTTGGTCACCCCAGTGATCCTTTTTCAGCATGTGTTCATGTTCCCAAAAGAGCCTTCCTTCATGAGAAAATTGATTGGATTTCTCTTCTCAAAAACCCTATTAAAGAAGATTGTCACAAGTTGCACTATACGCAGGGTGCGGTGATACCTGATCGCCGCCCTCTTCTATGAAACTAGTTTGCGACGTCGTCGCACGCTGTCCTATAGCTATGGTGCAGCGATGCTAAAATACTAAGAAAAATATGAGCTTCACGAAAGTTACAGAAGATGAGGTGGCTTTTGAATAGATGGGATCTTAATCTCTTCTCTTATTTGGTGGGATCATCCTAATCTCTTTAACCATCTCTCTTTCCCCTATATAAAGAGGGATTTCTCATGGAAAAGGATAAGGTCAATGAAGGTTGAATAGGATAAGAATTGGATGAGGAATTCTACTTCAATTCATGCTTGAGGGCTTCATTTTGGTTCACCAAGTCATTGTGGATCTTCTTCATGCAATTTTGGAGAAAGTGTGTGTGTTGGAGAAAAGGGCCACTGAAAGGGGACCTTGCAATATCAAGGATTTTTGGTTGTATCTTCCACTTTTACTTAATATAATGCAGTGCCATGTTTCTTTCCTATAAAACCATTCTTGTTTTATTGTATGATTCCTTGATCACATGCATAAGTTTTCATTGAGTATACTATTGTTGCCTTCACTTTGGTTGGCTTGTGTTCCCTTACAGATCCAATATCACAGGAGCACCGGAGTAGAGCGAGGACAAAAAAGATACGAGGAAGCGATATTTAAATGGTATGTCGCTTATCTCTTGTTTGATAGTAAATTCAATGATTGCAGCTTAGGGAAAGCACCATGTCATGTCTTGTTTTGTTTTAGATCAGCTAGGTGGATCTAGGGAGATTAGTTTATGTCCACATTTACCAATTAATCCAATAACACACCGTGGCATGTGTCGTCTCCTCTTAACCTATCAACTTCTACCCTTCCACTTCTGAAGTTTAAAGAGAACCTACCTAAGTTTTCAGAAAATAACATTGTCAGTAGAAAAGAACACCTGGTGGCATTTTCTAATACTTTCATAACATAGGGGCCAATGACAATGACACTTGCATGCACTTGTTTGTCAATTACTTGGAAGGAAAGCTTGCGGACGAATTCTTTAACCTTCCTAATAAGATTATGTCTACTTGGGAGGAGTTAATATATTGGTTCCGATCCACTTATGTTCAATCCAAAAGCCCTGCCAAGAAGTTAAGGGAATACAATGATGTCACCTATAAGGACGGTCAGACCATCAAGTCTTTCAACTTGTGTTTCACCAAGTTATACAATCAAATCCTCAAACTTATCCACCCTTGGAACCAAGTTGTTTTCATGCATTACTACAATGCATTTCCTTCTCCCTACCATCATAGGCTTGAATAAAAAACCATTGATAATCTCGATTTTTCTCTACATACCTGTTCAGAGTATGAAGAACAGCTTGAAAGAACTGGTCTTCCCCAAGGAGAATCGGTTAGACAAATAGACATGTTCGCCCTCTTATAGATAGTACAAGATATGAATAATCATATGATAGTGTTCGAGTGAAAGGGGATTGTCTCCCCTCTCACCCTTGGAGATTCATCCTCTTCTGCACCCCCCTTTAGGAATCTGATTGAAAATAATTTTCATCCTAAGGCTATCTTTCCTCAAAGTTGGTGTAAATTTTGCGAGGAACACCACAAAGAAACCACATGTGAGGTAAAGAAGAGTGCTAGAGATAAGATCTTTGGTAAAAGACCAGAAGCTACTATCATTGTCCTAGATTTTGCAGAGCCGGAGGATGTCATGGTCATCAATACTAGGAACAAATCCTATGCTCCCAAGGGAAAATTTTATCCTCCCCATGGTTCTTCTGGCCCAAGCTCATCCACAACCATTGCTACTCTTCAGGTTCCTAAGGTTCTTGAGAGTCAAGGGATGACTAATACTCTCCCCTCTTCCAAATACAATATATTGAATCAATTGGCCAACATCAAAGCAGATGCAACCCTTCTAGACATGGTTGTCGTCCCTAAACAACAGATGCATCTGAAACAATTCATGGAAGGAAAAGCTTCTATTGTATCCAATCTTTTCGTAAAGGTAAACAAAGAGGATTCTTCTGTAAATAAAGTAGGTGTACATAACTTTAGATATTCTATAAAAAAATCTCCCTTTTTATATTTCTGTAAAGATTATGGATAAGATTTCCCACTGTTGCCTCATTGATGGTGGTTCGAGCCCAAGCGTGATGTCGAAGATTATTATGGAATATATAGTTTTGTCTTGTACAAATGAAAATGCCATAAGAATTCTCTCCTATAATAGTCTACAACAAATGACCATAGGCGAGATTAAGGACGTAACCTTGGTTTTATGTGCTCATCCCAACATAAGGACAACCCTCAACATTCAAGTAATTGATATTCCTGTGAGAAATTACTCAATTATCTTGGGAAGATATTGGCAAGTCTTAACAGGTGGATACCTCTCACTCGACGAGACAAATTTATCAGTTCCTCGGAATCGTAAGAACATTATAGTCCTTAGAGAGGGAAGAATTTCACCCTACATAGAAAGTGTTCTGCACTCTGGCGTAAACTATATCGAAGAGGACCTAGGAGTGTATTCCATCTTTGTTGAAGATGATAATATTCCTTTGGAAGGAAATGATCCAGATGATGATATCTGGCACATGCACTTTAATGGTTCATGCTCTAATGAAGGTATTGGGGTTGGAATTGTCTTGGTTTCCCTTATAGGAAAAATTCATAATTTTTCTTACAGGTTAGAGTTTGCTTGTACAAACAATGTCACTGAATTTGAAGCCTTGTCATTAGGCATTGAAAACACCCTTAATATCGGTTGTGGTCACATTTCAGTTTTTGGAGATTTTGAGCTTGTTGTGAACTCGATACGAAAAATGTGCTCTCTTAGAGATAAGTTGATGGAATGATACTCCTAGACTGTTTGGGTGCTTATCTCCAACCTTTTATCCTTCAACATCACTCATGTTAAGAGGGAGTTGAATTCAATGGTTGGTCGGTTAGCTATCTTTGCAGCTTCTCCCAATCAACAACTTTTGCCTCACAGGCCTGATTGTTCTTTTCAGTCTCTATATCGTCCGTACATACCTGACAATGTAGAATCTTGGCAGGCCCTCCCTAACAATGAGAGTATTTGTGCTTCTATTCAAGATGAACCTTTTGAGCCCGAGGAGATTATATCCATAGAAAAAAAATAAAATCCCTGGGGTCTTGACTCCTCTTGAGAGATTTTTTTCATCGAGTGATATAGGAAATAAAGGAAAAAAGAAAGAAGAGGAGTTACGAAAGAAGGTGGTTGAAACCATCTCCATGAACATTAGGACACCTGAATATTCAACGGATGTCAAAATAAATGGCCAATGTTCTGATAAAGAAGAGATGAGGTCTGTCGAGATACTCGGTGGATTTCAAAATGTTTTTTCTTGGTCTTATGAGGATCTTCATGGTTTTGATCTGGGTCTTATTCAGCATACTATGAAACCAGCTAGGAAAAAACAAGGACTTGTTAACTCTGCACTGGAAGCAACCTTTCAAAGGGAGTTGGGAAATTTCTTGAGGTCTAGGATTATTTTTTTGGTCCACCCTGAACGGGTTCCAAATTGGGTACCTTCTTCAAACACCACAGATCATATTATAACGTGCATTCATCTCCGCACCTTCATATAGGCTATTATGAGAAATCCTTTTCCCCCCCTCAATACAAGAATGATTCTGCAGCAGGTTGTAGAGTTACAGTTGAAGCCCTTACTTGACGAAATTTTGGGTTACAATAAAATCAAGGCAAAATGGGCAAATGTTCACAAAACCACTTTTATTACTAATTGTGATACTATGTCTTCCAAATGCCTGCCTTCTGTCTTATTTGATGCAAGTATTATTTTTAAAACACCTATGCACACGACTCTCGATGAATTGGTCAGTCTCCATATCAATCTTGATGATCTAATTGTGTGTGTCAAAGGGCTGATAATTACATCATAATTCCAAATGTTGGGTCCTTTCCAAACTGATTTTGTCTTGGACACTAACTCTTACATTTTGAAGGAGTTACAGAAGCAATTGTTTTCCTACAGCACTAACAGTCCTCGCTTGAAATATTGTGAGGGACCAGCATGAAAAGTTCTAACGTTGATTGGATTTTCTGTATATTAATAGCTTAGATATTCTTTCATTTCTGCGTTATTTTCTTTTCTTCTGTACAATAGTTTAATTTATGCTTTCTGTTTCAAATATTTTATTTCCACTTCTTTATTTTTGTCTTTTATTGTTGTTGTTTTAATTTCTGTTTTTTTTACTTCTGTCATGATTTGTTTCCTTTCATATTTTAGTTAACTTGGTCAAGATAGGATGTTGGATTGATTCTGCCATAGTGACACTCCTGTAAAAGCATTGTTAGTCAATAACAATCAATCTACACAGTTGTTATGATGTCTCCTCTGAAGGACCCTTGAATTTGTTATATATTTCCACTGTTGTCTTGTAAAGAATTGGTTATCTCCCGCTTCTTCTTGCCATTTCTTCATCCATTGAGATTTTAAGAGCAAGTCTAAGAAAAAAAAATTACAGTGAGAGTAGATCCCAGTCGAATAATTATGCATAAAGTGGAAAAAAACCTTCATACTTATTTTCATGAATTATTCCCAAATTCTCAGTCATCTTTCCATTATTTCCGCTTGCTTCCCCCTGTTACATAGTATTCCTAGTTATATCTTCTTGTTCTGATTTTCTTGGTCTACGAAACCAAGAGTTCTGACTTCTAAATCTATTGAAAACAAATTTCCCTGTGGATTCGCTAGTTTGTTGACGATTAAAATCGCAACGGATTTTTGCCCGCAAAGTGTTGCTAAAGCCTATTATTATTAAAGCTAAATAATACTAGTAGGTGGGACCCCCTTGTAGATTGGAGATCAGGTCTGGTGCTTATTTGATGTAATGTTATTGTTCGACACTGCTTACGTGGTGATATAATTTTGTTTTATTGGCGATGGATAAGGCATGTTCTGTGGTTTTTCTACTACTCTAGGTTCAAGTTTTATCTCACAACGGCCAATGTTATCCTTGCTATCATTGTTATCAGTTATTGGATCTATTACTAAGAGACCTGCACAATAAACATGTTATCAATGAAATACACAAGCAATTGAAAAAAAAAAAANAAGGCAATATAAAAACAAAAGGAAGAAACTAAAACATGTTATATACTATACTACATGCATTGATTTTTAATGAGTCATTGTTATCCTAGCTATTAAGTTAACAGTTATGCGATTTTTGTTGAGTTATATAATTGATATGCAATATGGTGATTATGCTATGGCATAAGTTGATGTGGATAGCACTATTGGGATGATTCGATACATGTTTTATTGGATTATATGGTTGATATGTAATATGGTCAAGTTGGAAATTGGAGGTGTGATATGGATGGCGCATTTGACAAGTAATAGATGCATATTCCAACACATGGTTTAAATTAATGGTGTTAATGAAAAGTGTGTTGGCATGTACTAATGATTTAATGAACTGTGGGTGAAGGCGGCGTGCATTTACTGCACGTCACCCCTACTCCTTATGTTGGCCGCCACCCTAGTAGGGATATTGTTCAACCTTCTTGTTGTGGTTATGCTCTGATTTCTTAGCAGAGAGGAACCGCTCGGCCAACTCGCGTGTTAAGGTGTTTGATTACAGGTATGTCATTTTCTGGCCATTCATGAGTCTGCTCTGGTTATGAAATGATTATTGGCTCAATTGTATTGGTTTGTGTTTTACTTAATTATTGCAACTGTGTAATTTGTGATTTTGGAATGAAGCGTTGATGGTTCTCTCTGCAATAGTGTTGAATTCATAGTGTTATTGGTCATCCTGGGTGTTGGCAGCCATAAGGGCTCTTTGTTATCCTTGTTGGTTTAGTTGGAGGATTCTTGTTTGGCCTTGGGTGGCTGGTTGTCCTCACGCATTCGTATCGCTATATCCATTCTTTGGATTTTATGGGTTTTAATGGTTGGAAGCACTCAGTGTCACTCTGTCTTGTTCACTTGAGCATGGGTTTGTTTCCACCACTAAAGGTTATGCAATGGGTTATTTTGTTCTTTATCGGACTTGTCTTCACTTCAGCGTTGTGGTTATTTGACTGGAGATCCACGAGGGTTATACCCCGCGTGTGTTAAGTATCATTACCAGGCCGAATTCAAGCCTCACTCCTCTATTATATCCCTCCTATCACGGGATTTTTTACCTATCCACAAATAAGTTGTGGTTCTCTTTGTGTATGCATCATTAGTCTTGGAGGTTTTCAACATTGAAAAGAGTTTTCTTTAGCTTTCCCTGTGTTGGCCAAAGAGAAAAACCTTAATTCTACGGGTCTCGGGATTGATAGAGAAGATCGGCGTGGCCTATTGGGTTTACTATTGGTTATTGTTGGATGGTTGTATATTGTTGACTAAATTGAGTACAGGCTCACCCAGGGGGTCATGTGACAATCATGTTGGTTTTGGTACCTAGTCACTGCCTATTTATTACAATGGACAAACCCTATATTGTTAATTTGACAATTCAAAATACACAGTCGCTCTCCTTGTGTTTGATAACCCACTATTGTTTAAATTGAGAAGGTTACTGCCTCGCTTCATGTCGATGTGTGGGTATGTGTGGTTGCCACAACATGGTAGTTCAGTTGTTGATTGTTACGACAGTCCAAGTATAGGCTCAGCATTGAATTGGTTGATTGGTTGATACACAGTCACTGTCTTTTTTCACTAAAGATTATTTGGATGTTTAACTTGGCATTGGTTACAATTGCTTAATGATGCTCACGCATACTGCATTTGTGTGTGTGGTGTTCCTACACTACAGATAAATGGTCATTGTAACTATGAGTTTTTTTTTGGGGGGGGCAAATGGTTATTGCAAACGGGATGACTGTAGAAAACCCATCCACTGTATGCGTTATGATTATTTGATTGCATCATTAGAGATGAGCCTGAGTTTTACATAGCATGGTTGACTATAGTTTGACTAATCTGAAGAAATATTGTATTAGATTGATAGCTCGGCACGATTGGTTGAGTTAATACTATGACTGTGTGTTTAAAATTGTAAAATGAGAATGTCACATCATGGTTTTTTGGGTGGTTTTTCACTGTGTATGATATGGATAAATTTTGGGTTCCACACTCAGAGATAGTCACAGAGTTTTAAGAACGACTTGTTGCAATTCGATTATGAAGTAGGGCTTGTTGTTGATACCTCGTTGTGTTGAATGGATATCTCAGCATTTTTTATTATTTAGAGTCGTGTTTAATTGAGTTTGTACATTCACAGATTTACACTTGCATTGATTGAATTATTGTGTGATTCCACAGCATGCCAAGAGTTGGAATGGTGGTTGTTGTCTGATTGTTTAAATGACGAGTCAAGGTTTTACAATTCAAATATGTATTATTGAGTTGGTTGTCCATTATGTATGTTTAAAGAATGTCATGCATTTTAAATGGTAGGCCCGATTGCAGTGACAGTATAAATTCATTGCAATTTTGAAATACGGCTTTGGGTGTATTTGATGATTGAGGAAATGTGTGCGCAGTGGTTATTTTTGATGATTAACAAAGTGGAAATGGTTACTATTACACATTTGAGAATTGTTATAAATAAAAGGAACAGAACTCCCTTACATCTTGTTGTGGAATGCATATTGTCTTGTTGATGGCACTGTGTTGAACATTTGATTATGAACGGTGAACTAGTTAAATACACAGTAATTGTTATTTGGTCACAATCATCGTTTGGTTGGTGCATCTCCTTTTAACAGAATGAATATATGGATTACTTGATTAATTTTTTGAACAGTACCCACTTTCATTCCCCACCATTATTTCACTTTTAGATAATTACAACCCCATCGCCTTCACGCATTAATTTTTCACTCCCTGTTCTAAAAATTGATTATAGTCAAGAAAAATTTTGTGTTGAAGTAGTTGGCAGTAGCAGTGTCTTGGTTGAACTACAGTGATGTTTTCTTTGGTTTGCAGTTGATTGTTGTTTTATTTGAGAAGTAATCATATTTTTTCCCCTCTCTTCATATCATGTTTTCTCTCAATACAAACCCCTCACATATCCCAGGACCCTTTATTCACCCCCTACTCATTGATAAACAATAAGACAATTTGTATGGATTGGATTGCATGAGTCTGATAAATTGTTGAGCCAAATCTATTTCATATTTTTAATAGTTGTCATGTATGGTTATACAAAAGACTATTTTCTAATCAATCATACATGCATGAATGAGTTTTTTCACCTGAGGAAACAGAGGGAGAGGTAATTGGAACATGGGCCCAAGAAGGCCCAGGTTCTCCATACATTTTGATGTTGACTCACAAGATATTGGCCAGTTGTTTTAGGACGGATTTTTCAATTGGATTGGGCAAGGACTGGTCCAAACTAGGCTCGAAAGGCCTCCTTTCCATGTTTCGTAAGAACTTGGTAAACCTGTGCCTCCTCACATCTCATTGCAACCCGAGGTCCCTGAAAATGATGGATGGCAAGAGATTGCCCACACGGCAATTTCCCAACATCGTGGCTAGCCTAATTTATCCCTACCTGCCCCTCTGCCTATTAACCCCATTTTCCAAGTTGCTCCCCACTCACGAGTGCATTCCTCTCATGCTAGAAAAAGGTTTAAAACTGAGGCCCATGATTCCCTTGACAAATGAAAAGCCATTGCTGCCCCTTCCTCACCCTCTAATGGCTCTGACAAATCTGTGTCTTCCTGAATGCATTTGAGGGATGATTTTTCCCATGTGATCAGCGAGATTAGGCCTAAAGGCTTAACGCAATATGATCCAAGTCTCTTGAGAAATCACATCGCTCGCCGCTTCACCAAGCACATATAGTACTACTACAATGTCCTCCACTACAGGAAGTAAAGGGTTGCGAACCAAATTCACTTGTTCAATCTATTCAGAATATGGACACTACACTCATCATTTCCCAACTCTACCTCAGTTTCACCAGACTCTAGCGATGGTACACCAAACCTTTCAACAAGATCCCTCTCCACCACCACTTTTTGGGACTTACATCACTAAAATTCATTATGTCTCTTCCTCAGTCCTTGATCCAAGTCTCTTGTGATGCGAGCGTGTTGCTTTGATGATCGCATGTTTGCAGAATAATTTCTTCTTTGCTAGTGAGGAGTATATTGCAGTCTATCGGGTTTCCAGGGTGGATGGGCCCTGGGTTTTGATATTTCCCCATTTGTGGTGGGTTTGATGTACCTCTTATTGGGTATTCATCACACCTTGGTGTAGAATAGGGTTTTGCAACAAGGTCGAGGGTGGTTGTTGCAAGTACTGTTGTGGGGTCTGTTGAGGGGCAGGCAACCCTAGAGGACATGGCACATTCATGGATTCGTTCTTCCGTTTTAAGTCATAAATTTGGGATAAATGGTGAGTATAATGTCCATACTCACAAAAAAGAGCACAAGGGAAGTTTTCTTGAAGTTTATTGTTGTTTTTATTCCCTTGGCATTTGTTGTGATTGTCCCCTTGGGGGTTCTGGTTGCCTTGATTTTGGTTGCCCCCAGTGAGTTGATTTTTGGGGGGGTTGTTTATGCCTGGTCCCGGGTTATTATTGTTTCGGTTTTTTCCTTTCTTCTTGGCATTATTCGACTGATGGGTCGGATTTTCCATATTCAACTGCTCAAAAGTATGAAGTTGTTGGATGGGAGAGGGATAAACAAAGTTAATGTCATCATGTGGTTGTCCATGTGGAGGAGCCACGGGTTGTGGGGATCCATGAAATGGAAAGTATTGATTGGTTTGTGGCAATGACCTATAGAGTGAATAGGAAGGTGAAGCACTTTCACTAGTGCCCCAATTATATGGTGAGGTAGAAGGGGAACCTGAACTTGGTTGAGAGGTCGGGAGCATCATGGGTGTCAGAAAGGGTCCACTCATGTGTGGGGGGAAGGAACATGATATGGTTTTTGGTAAGGGGGAGGAGGGTAATATGATGGCCCTCCATATGGTTGCGGATATTGAGGTGCACCATACATAGGTGGTGGTTGGATGTAAGGGTTGTGGTGTATTGTGGTACCAATCAACCCATCTGTAGCATGAGACATTCCAGGTTTATCCTGGCCAAATGGTATGGGTATGGGTGCATCAGGTAACATTGTTTATAAGTAACCCGACTGAGCATAAATGAGGTCAAATTGTTGGGCCTTGTTGATGGCTTCCTCTTCAGATTGGGGGAAGGTGGATGCTACATCTTTGGCAAGTATAGAGACGAGTGATTTTAGAAACCAATCGAGATGTTGTTCTTTGTTGGTTTATGCCTTACATAAACTACGTCGTCGACTCCATTCATGGATGTGGTCAGTAATATGCATAGATGAGATTTTTTTTCACTCGGAGAGCAGTTCTAAACCAGTGTCATGATGAACTGGTAGTTGAAAAAATGCCAAAAAGGATTTGGCCAAGGATTCAAAAGTCACATGGGACCTTGATTTTTCGTCCACATACCATTTGGCTAATGGACCAATGAGTTTTCTTTGAAATAACCTTAAGTGGATAGAGTCATCCATGATGTTTTTTGAAGAGAACCATAAGTGGAAGGTCATAACATGGTTGGTGGGATCTTCCCCTGGTTTTCCTTCAAATTTTGGAATATCTGAAGGTAGTTTGGTAGGCAAATTGGGCCATGTGGGGTCATGTAAAATGGGATCATTTGTGAGTTTAGTCAGATCAGGAATGTTGAGAGACACCAAGTATGGAATGGGGGGATTTGGTGGAGGATTAGTTTCAACCATTGTGTGAGTAGGTAGTGGACTTGACCCTTGGGAGAGATTTGGTGGGGTTGTACTTCTTCCTTGAGAAGGAGTTTTCCCGCCACCTCCTTCTGAAGGAGAGCTAGTGGATGGACGTTCTTGGGAATCTGACCCAACAAAAGTGGAACCAAGTAAATTTGATCCCAAAATAGTGTCACTCGCGGGGGTGTGAGATGGTTGAGTCGGTGAGTCGACAAGACTAAGAACTCATCCTAGAATAGGAGGGATATTTTACAAGCATCTTGAATGATGAGGATTTTGTGGGTCCCCTATGATGTTCGAGTTAGCAAAGTGAATGTGTGAAAATGGTGATGAGAGAAATAAATGAACAAGAGACTTGTATAATTTGGACCTTCACAAGATAATATAACTCACAATTGCATGTAATCAAATGAGCATCATACATAAATCAACTGTAAATAAGCATACATGTGGGTAGGTGGATTTTGTTTGTGTGGGGGAACAAATAAAAAAAATGCTTGTGTCCTAAAATATGTATCATCCTTCCTCTCAAAATAGCACTCGAACTTCCAATAGCACTCAACAGTGGGGTATGAAGCCACCGAAAGAGGAACTAGTGAAGGATGAAATAATCAGTTATAATGAGAGGTAGAGGGTGCATATCCTGAACAAGCTGGTGGTATTTCCCAATAGCCACAAAAAATTTGATCAAGGTGCAATTGCATCCTACAATTGGCACCTGGGTAGATGTCCTAAATTTGGTCACTAGGTACCTCGGTCAAAGTGCGTCATTTAGATTTTCGGCCTCAGAAATGGATCACGGGCTGGATCCCTTCCAAGAGTTGGGTGACTCAAGGGGGGATGCACAGAACAACCAGACCTCAGACTTCAACCCTTCACGGGTATCTCCCTGCCTTATGGTCTAGGAACACTTGACTTGGAGGATTTTGAAAGTTCCCTAATTGTCAACTTCTAATGTTTGAAAAAGTGAGAACCAAATAATGAGGGGTTATTTGGATGCCTACTCCTGAGATCCTACCAAGACTAAAAAAATTATTTTGGCACCTCCTATGGAAGAAAACTTATTGAGTTTTTAGAAAAAAATTAGGTATGGTGGGCTGAGAGATTGGGGGTGTGAACCAATCTCATTTGAATTAAGTGGGTGTGGATAATTTATCAAGAAATAGTGGGGTGTTTCGTAATTCCTTTGGAGAAAACCTACTTCAACCGCCACAATTCAATATGGAAATTATGTGAGTGAGGAGTGAATTTGTGTGTGAGCAAGTGAAAGAGTGTGCCAAGTTTTAATAAGTTTAGGTGTGAATTTGCAACATGTGGACTTCTTTTGGTCCTTACAAATCTTTGTTACCTAACTTACTAAGTGTCATTGGTACAACCTTGCAGAATTTTAAAATCCCTAAAGAACCAGCATGTGAACATATGGGTCCTTACCAATCCTTTAAACTCCCTAATGTTGTTTACTCTAAGAAAGATTGAAAAACTATCCTATATTGAAAGCATATGGGCATGTGTGGGCCTATTACTTTGATCTTTAAACTTTCCTAGTGATGTAAACTAAGAAAGAAATTTCAAGAAACTACCCTAAGTTTGAAACACGTGGGAATGTATGGGTCCTTACAACTTTAAGATGTATTCAAAAAGAAACTAAGAGGAGCCCTAGGGGGGCTTTGTCCTCTCCTAAAGTTTTTTTGTTAAGGGAGATGAATTGTCCCTTTAACCACCTTTCTGACTCTCAAGATCACTCTATGTTGCGAGAGAAGAGCATACCCAAAGATCAAAGTTAATTTATGGTCCCAATGTAAGTTGTTTTATATGTGATAGCAATAATCTCAACTTAAATTTTATAAACCAAACAAACTATCCATGTGGAAACTAAAGCAAAAGAGGAGAATATTTGGTTCTTTTTACCCCCTAAGTGCCTATGTTTAGCTAACCTTTCATATGGGAAATGAGTCTAAGTGGAGTGAATGGACATTACAAATTGCATGAAAGCAATAATTTGAGGGCTAGGGGCCCTCAAATCATCACAAAAACCCTTACAATTTTGAAAGTAAACATATGTGTGCGGGTTACAATACTAACAGGTGTGCAGTGGGCACACAATGCATAGAGAAAATAATCATGGGGTGCACACATTGCACTCATTGTGCATATTTGGGCTGGAATATTCACACACTTTCTTATATGTGTTGGGGGAAAAATTCTTGAGTGAAATTTGTCTCCTCCAACTCGAAATTTGGCTTTTGACAGGTAAGGTTGGGTCGGTTTTGGTACCTACAAGACAAATTGATTAAAAATAAATGTTGTCTATGATCCAGGTGGATATCGGTGGCCACCCACCTTTTTCGACTGGCTCAAAACAGTTTTCTAGCAAATTTGGCAATTTACTATTTTTAGCAGTTTTTAACTTTCGGGGCCATTTTGAGGGCCCAAATGAAGGTTTTTCGATATAGAGGTTCTCAATGATATTTTAATGCATAATTGAGCCCCAAAAATGAATCTCCTTGAAAATACCTTTCCAACGAGCTATCATACACCTAAAACGGAGATCGTATGCAAAAGTTACGACCCCGGGAAGTTGATGTACTAACTTACCCAAATGGGGCCCACGTGACTTTTGGCACTTCATCTCCTAGGGTTAGGTTTTTGGATGTCTATGACTTTTGTCATTCCTTTTTATTGCAAAAGGGCCTTCAGAGCCTCAGTTTATTCATCTTCTTGCGAAGGCGAGTAGCCGTCACATCTCTTCTCAGAGATAAGCTACCACCATTCTATCGAGTCTTTCACTCTGTATTTTACAGTCTCTGTACATTTATTTCATTAAAAGAAATTGTGTATTAATGTATATCTGTGTTTATGGTTGCATCTCTAATATATTTATGTTATATTATTGAATATCTGCGATATCTCTGTTCATTTATTTATTATATCTTCGATCTCATTTCGTGCCAAAAATAATCCAGATCAGTGGTATCAGAGCAGGCTGTTCTTGGTCCTTTTTTTCATTGCATGTCCCCGACAAGGTCTGAGTATAGAAATTTGGGTCTCGAGCTTGTCTCTGTTGAGGAAAATCACTCTCACACACCCAAGAAACCCTCAATGGAAAAATAAAAGAAAAGCGATGGAGCAGACGATCCTATCAGTCTGTTGCTAAGGCAAGCTCTCACGTGACAGAGGGATGAAATGATGGATAATTTTTCCCACATCCTTCAACGTCTGCCGATAGAAATAGGTGCATCTTTATCAAGTGGACACTTTGGAGGAACCTCGCCTTTTAAGGTATAAGTTAATTTTTATATTCTTGTATTTGAAGGACAGATAGATGCAGAAGCCCTAGACAAATGGTTAAATCTGCTAGAAGGTTATTTCTCTGTTCACAAATTTTCTGACAAAAAAAATATCACCTTCACACTCCTTAAATCTCTCCCCCATGTCAAACACTGGTGGGAAACTTATTGGGAGAAGAGTTCCATAGAGGAGTCTGAAATATATGGGGTCGATCCCACTTGGGATTTTTTTGTGGATGCGGTAAAGGAACAATATTACCCTATTGGTAACTATGAGGACCATTACATGAGATGGACCACACTGCGGCAAGAGAGGGGCCAAGAAGTTTTGGATTTCACCAATACCTTCCATACCTTGCGCACCAATATGCGTATCAAAGACTCTGAACGAAATTTGGTTCTGAAATACCGTGGGGCTCTACACAGATACATCCAAACTGAAATGGATTTTCTGGACATCTCATCACTCGGTGTTGCCTATCGATATGCTGTTAAAATCAAGCGAAAATTTAAGCACCAGAACAAATGGGATTTTGGTTCTACAAATATGCAACAACCAAAGTAAGAAAAAGACGTCCCTAACAAACAATCTCCTGAAAACCAGTCCAAGCCACATGAAAAGAAGGGTCACGGGAAGACAAAGAAGGACACTGGAAAATGGTGCGATTTCCACAAGATCCCCTGGAACAACAGCGATGAATGTCACTCAAAACAGTCATTGGTGGTCGAGATCAAATACAAGGAGTCGAACCCTGATTCAGAATTTGATTCTGAAAATACTGGTAAAGGATAGATCATTGACGCAGACCCCATTGTTATTTTCGCGGCGAAGCAATTCAACCAGAAGAACCAACAAATCCTGAAGAGGGGGAGCACCTTTTTCATTCACATATGTGGGTGAAGGGGACCCCGTTACATTTTATTATTGATAGTGGAAGCCAAAAGAACCTCATCTCAGTAGAGGTCATCAAACAATTGGGATTGTCGACAACACCACACCCACAGCCATACAACATATGGTGGCTTTGCCAAGGACGAGATTTTTGTGTCAGCCAGCAATGTCAATTGTCATATGGCATACAACCCTTCAAGGATGAGGTATTATGTGATGTTTCCCCACTATATGTATGTGATGTTCTCTTGGTTCAACCATATATGTAGAAGCACCACGCTATTTATGAGTCTCGACCCCAGTGTCATTGTTTCTCTGGGGAGTCATCTCTACAGAATACCAGAAATAATTCTGACTACTGTTCCACCTAAAAAGTGTTGCAAGGTAGTATCGCATACTGCAAAATGTAGCTTCTTCACAATCTGTTCAAAAGGGGAACATAAGGACACTGCAACCACTACAGCTTCACCCCAAGCACCTTCTATCCAACAGAAGAAGGTCAACAAGGTTGCAGCAAAGCACAAAGATTCCTTTTGCACATCGTCCTCTCATGTAGCCCAACTTGTTGAATAGCCTCAACCTCAACAGGTTTGTGACAGACTTCCACAAACTGAGCAGCACGACGTCTCTAGCAAGGCAAGCAGCTCACCAAGATGCAGATTCAGCAAACGCTTTTCCCTCTCCCCTGGGAACTCAATGCAATGGATTCCATTGCTTCATAAGGAGGGAGGATTTATCCACGTGGATATCGATGGCCACCCACCTTTTCCGACTGGCTCAAAACAATTTTCTGACAAACTTGGCAATTTACTATTTTTAGCAGTTTTTAACTTTTGGGGCCATTTTGAGGGCCCAAATGAAGGTTTTTTGAGATAGAGGTTCTCAATGATAGCTGAAGGCATGATTGAGCCCCAAAAATGAATTTCCTCGATGATACCTTTCCAACAAGCTATCATACGCCTAAAACGTAGATCGTATGCAAAAGTTACGACCCTGGGAAGTTGATGTACGAACTTACCCAAATGGGGCCCACATGACTTTTGGCGCTTCATCTCCTAGGGTTAGGTTTTTGGATGTCTAGGACTTTTGGCATTCCTAATTATTGTAAAAATGCCTTCAGAGCCTCATTGTAATCATCTTATTGTGAAGGCGAGTAGTTGTCACATCTCTTCTCATAGATAAGATGCCACCATTTTATCGAGTCTTTCACTCTGTATTTTACAGTCTCTATACATTTATTTCATTAATAAATGAAATAACGTATTACTGTATATCTGTGTTTATGGTTTCATCTCTGATATATTTATGTTATATTATTGAATATTTGTGATATCTCTGTGCATTTTTTTATTATATCTCCAATCTCATTTCGTGCCGAAAATCATTCGGATCACTCTAATCCCAAATAGGGTGGAATTTGATACCTTCTCCCTAGTATGGTCACCAATCTATTGTGCTTGTTTCGTCACTTGGGTGAGAAAAACAATGGCACTTGCATGCCTAGTAAGGCCTGCTAGACAAGACAAAAGTTCATGAGTGAGTTAAACAAGACAAACACATGTAATAAACAATTAAACAAACTAAACCAACTAAGGAAACAAAAACTAGAATGCATAAGAAACTTTTAGAACCATAAACAATCAACCAATGACCAAGAATATTCCACCAATGGATAAGTATATTAGTTGGAAAAACATCGTAGAGAAAAATGAGGACTTATGGGTCCCCTCTTCCTCCTTGGGAGGGCTCTTGAGTTCCCTAATGGAGAGCTCTTCTTACAATGGAAGAAAAATGGAAAATGATGAATAAAATCAATGCCTATTCCCTCAAGAGGTGAGTGGAATGGCCTATTGCAATGATGCTTGAATACTTCAAGGAGAAAAGAGGATTCTCAAGGGAGAATTGAGGTAGTATAAAAATACTATGAAGATCTTGGTTTCTTAGTGCACCCATGGCTTCCATTTATAGCATTTATTCAAGGCAAAATACCATTGGTTCTTGGTGTGAACAAGGGTCACTTGAGGGCACCCTTTGGTCCTTGACCAGCCCCCCATTTGAATTTCACTCAGATATGGAGATCAAATGAAGCTGGGAGTTAGTCCATAAGTGGTTGGGGGGGTGACAAGAACCATCAATGCGTCATTCACAGGAGTGTGTGACTTTTCTCATACATAGTCACACATTTGGTAGATTGAGTGCTCTACGAGCTTTGTTGTTCTGTGCATTGTGCGTGCACTTCTTTAGTGATTTTGCGCATGTCAATTTTTGCCCAATTGTATAGTTTTTTCCTTTTGAAATGCATTTTAGTGCTACCGGTGAAATAATTGTTGTTGGTATTGTTGTATTTCTGTAGCCATTTGTGTGCAATGTTGCAGACGAAATTCTAGTGATAACACTCAGCTCAAACCTCTTTCCCATGAGGTATTGCCTTCACTTCTTCAAAGCATGCACTATGGCTACCAACTCCAAAACATGGGTGGCATAGATCCTTTCATTTTCTTTCAATTTTATGGACTCAAAACATATTACAAATTCATTATGACTAAGGACTCCTCCAAGTCCTTCTTTGCATGCATCTGTGAAAACCACGAAATCTTCATTCAGATTAGCAATCCGCAGAATTGGAGCACTAGTTAATAGTTGCTTCAATTGCTGGAATCTATTTTCACATTCTTCTATTCATTCAAACTTCTTCCCCTTCCTTTACATGGAAGTGATGGGATGAGAAACCTCGCAATTAAACTTCTTTAGTAGCCAGCTAAACCCATGAAGGATATGAATTATGTCACATTCTTAGGTTTTGTCCACCCTCTAATGGCTTCTATATTCTCATGATCCACTTCTATCCCATATTCATATATGATATGCCCCAAATAGTGAATTATGTTTTGATAAAATAAGAACTTGCTCAATTTGGCATACAGTTGATGCTCTCTTATCACTTGAAACACCCTCCTCAAATGATTCTCATGCTCTTCTTCCGACTTGGAATATACAAGTACTTCATCCAAAAAGACAATGACAAACTTGTCCAAATATTCTTGAAAAACACCACTCATTAGTCACATGAAAACAGATGGTGCATTTGATAACCCAAATGGAACCACTGTGAACTCATAATGACCATGCCTTGTCCTGAAGTCGGTCTTGTTGATATATTCCTCGTTAATCCTTACCTGATGGTATCCTGACTTGATATCTATCTTTGAAAATATCCTTGCATCCTTCAACTGATCAAATAGATCATCAATCCTTGGTAGAGGATACTTGTTCTTTATAGTTACCTTGTTCAACTATCTAAAATCGATGCACAATATTAATGTCCCATATTTCTTCTTCACGAACAAGACTAGGGAACTCTAAGGTGACACACTTGGGTGTATATACCCCTTCTTCAAAATTTGTTCAAGTTGCATTTGCAAATCCTTCAATTTTGGTGTACTCATTTTGTAAGGAGTCTTTGATACTGGAGCTAATCCAGACATTAAATTTATAAAGAAATCAATATCTCTCTTTGGAGGTAGTCCTGGTACCTCCTTGAACACATATTCAAAATATTCCAAGACTACATGATCCTCCAGATTTGGAACCTTATCCTTAGATGCTTCCTCCATATGGGATGCAAATATTTGACAGCCCTTCCTGTAACACTTTTTCAGTTGCATTGCTAAAATTTCTTTGATAGTCATTTCCCTAGGAATTCCCTGCACTTTCCTTAGATTCCCTTCCTCATCCAAGCAAGTAAATTCCTTTTTATGACAATTTAGGATAGCATGATGTTGGTCCAACCAATCCATCCCAATTAGACAGTCATAGGAACCTAAAGGAAAGATGTTCAAATATGCCCTAGTGATCAATCCATTCATGTCCATTAGACATGACTTAACCATCTCATTAACTTTTCTTTTGGCTCCGGTAGCCAGCTACACCAACCAAGATTCTCCATGCTTGTTTCTTGGAAAATGAAAACTTTCCACCATCTTAGGATCTATATAACTATGAATAGCTCATGAATCAATTAAAATAGTAATGGTTTAGTTGTGGATCATACCTTCCACTTCAATCATATGTGATTGATACTCTACTTGCTTGTTGTCTAGGGATGCATAGATCTTGGGTACACTTCTTCCCATGTATTCCACTGTTTCAGCTCATTGTATATTGTGAAAATATTTCACTTTGTCACTTCTGTGAGGACAATCTCTAAACATATCATATCCTTTACAACCCCAACATTGAATAGGTGGTTGCATTGGCCTTTAACCACCTATCTCAATCATTCTAGGTTCTCTAGAATTTAGTTTTCCTTGAGGATTATTTCTGAAGAATGGTGTCTTAGTTCCCTTCTTCCTCTGATCCATATTGAATTTCTTCTTGTCTTCCCAAGATTTTTGGAAAGTTGGCCTTGTTTTTTGTTGATCATATAGGCACTTATCTCGCCTTATGGTCTCCTCTAATGTTTTGGGATCATCATATTGTATTTTGTCACTTATGAATAATGAAAATACACTCAAATCCCTTTGAATATTGACTGTCTCATCCTTGATGAAAGAGACATACTTCAGAAATTCTAAAAACCTTCTTTCATATCCATCTATTGTCATACTCCCTAGCTTAAGCTCAAAGAACTCTTTCATTTTCTTGTCATAGTATCTCTTAGTCAAGTATTTCTTTTTGAAATACTTCTTGAATTCCCTTCAAGTAACATTTTTCTCTTTAATGTGTTGCACCTGCACAAGTTGATCCCACCACATAGATTCCTTTCCTTTGAGTTGATAGATGGAAATTATTCCTTCTGCATGAGAAGAATAATTATGCAATTGAAAATAATTTCTCATGCCCAATAGCCATCTCTTTGCATCTTCATCCTTCTTGTGCTCACCATCAAATGTATGAGGTTTGATTTTTTTCATTTCCCCTCGTAGCTCATCCACCCCATACCTCTTATACTTCCTGACAGGGGATGGACTTGAGTTGTTGTGTGCTCTCTTATTGGAATGCCTTGGAGAGTGACGATGATGTTTGCTAACACTTATTATTCTTCTTTTCTCATTGGGAGACCTGTGACTTCTTGATTTGCTTGAGCCACTCTCCTTATCCAATTTTTTTTCTATTCTTTCTAGGATCTGCATCAACTTCATGTTGAAGTCTCACCGTTGCTCCTTGGCCACTCTCATAATCCTTTTGTTATCTGCTCGGTGAATTTGGACCTCTTTTTGCAATTATTTTATAATTTTTGTCATGCCCGTGTCTTTATCTATTTATTCCCCATGCACATTGAGTTTGTTCCTTCAACTCCCAAATGGACATCCATTCCTCTAGCTTCATTCTCTAAACTATAAGTGTCCTATGCTCCTCCATTTCTCTTCACTATGCAACAATTCGGTTCGGTTGTGACAATTGTTAATTCTGCAAAATGTGCAGTCAGCCGGATTTTTTTCAGGCTATTAGACTTAATAATTTTCCAGAATAACATAAACCAATCTAGTTCAACAAAATAATATCCGACTCCATTTTTAGTGGGTCTTAGTCAATCAAGAACCTCTCAGGATTCTATCTCTAAGCCCAACTTTGTTCTACAATAATTTATGGGCGCTAGCCCTTGGTTTACATGTGACCTAGTGCTAATGATTTGGGTTCTTATCTGGATCCTGGAAACTTCGGGCTCTTGAGATTTAGAGGTTTCCCTTTATTTGCACGTCCCAAACATCCCAAACATCACAGAACAATGAACTGACAAACGTGCAATGACTGATACTTGCTATGGATCTACGGTCCACAACTTCCCAGCATCCAATGACTGATACTTGCTATGGAACTTTGGGCTTCAGGGCTCCAAAACTTCAGAGCTTCAGGGCTCTGGGACTTCAGATTATTCACCCTTGAACATCCCTAAAACTCTTGAATTGAAAATCTCTGAACACTTCCATGTTACCCTAGTGAATTCATTACGTCACGTTACTTCGACGCTACGAACTTCGGAATTCTCTTCCTTCCATTCCATCATGAACCATTTCTTCTGAAATATTAGAAGCAGACATGTGTCCCTATCAGACAGGTAACACGTGTCACATTCTAACTGGAATTTAAATCATCCAAAGGTTCTTAAATCACTGACACGTGGTACACATCCCATGTGTCCATGTCATCCTTGGTGACATTAGCAGGCCACATCATTTCAGGAGTTCGGGCCTTCGAAATATTTTACACTTGCATTCCTCAAATCTCCTGAACTCCAAACTACTTTACTTTTTGGGGTCCACATAGTATAACTATCAACATAAAGGTGGTGGCACATGGAATGTCTAGGAAAGTTCCACGTCACTATTGGCGATGTCACCCTATCATGCCAATTCTTCTCTTTTTCTTCGAGACTTCGGGCTTCGACGGTTTGCGCATCAACACACTCCAATTTCCCCAAACGTTGAACTTTCGAATCAAGTTGATCCGTCCTTGATCAAATCCAACGGTGCACACTCGCCCCACTAGATCTATGGTGTAGATTCTCTTTTGGAATTCGGAACTTTGACTCCAACCCCTCTTTCTCTTATAACCCATAACTTTCACTGAAGTCATGAAGTCTGAATGACTTGGAGGTTAACCTTCATGCACTTTTCTCTAGATCTGATGGTTGTGAAGGATCCTCCTTCTCCCGAACAGATCCTACATCCCAATCACCACGGATGTTGTGGTTTCTTTCTCTGTGGCCACTTCTTAAACCATTACACATCATGTTCTTCTGAACATAGTCCAAGTGTTCTCTCAACGCCCTTCAGGCACTCTGCACCTCAAAATTCTCTGGAATTTTACTCTGAATTCCTCATTCATGGCCCATCCAGGTTCAGTGTTGAAACCATGGGATTTGAACTTGAATTTTGTCCATTTCAACAACAATTCTTTACTGAAACTTTTGCTTCAACTTCCACTAACATGGCCCATCTAGGCTCAGTTTTGAAACCATGGCTCTGATACCATTTTGTAACGTCCCCAACCACCAACAAGATAGGCAACGTCACTTCGTGGACATCTCTCCTTACTCTTATACCATTTTGTAACACCCCTAGCCACCCAGGTCGAGGCATGCTACTCCAAATAACGCTCTACTACCATATATATTTATATACATATCTATCTAATGCAGATTAACAACTATAGCATTCTATTCATGCCACAATTCATGCGGAAATAACATTAAAACATATAAGCATTATACACAAACAATTCTAACAACATTATAACTTGATTTCAAGATACACATCATACAGAGAACAAATATTTGGTACTTATCTTTTAATATATGACCACCAAATGTGTGCATACCTCCCACGAACCTCCCAGCCTTAGACCACGTTTCTCATCACACTCAGCAGTGGGTCACCACCGAGCTGGGAATAAAATCCACTTGACAATGGATTCCTAGGCTTGGCAAGGACAACAGGAAAGTCTCATAGATCAACAGGAAGGATTCTCCCAAGAGCCATCTCACACTAAAAACCTATAGCCTCTCATTCCCCACATGCTTGTCCCACCCTAGGAAGTGTGCCTCTTCTCTGCTCAATAGTCCTTCGATTGCCCCACTTCCCTTCCAGGGCTTCAACAACAGGCCGGATAGGAATTCTCATAGCACTATAGCTATTGTTGGGCTCCCTCTAGGAAAATCACTTCCCCAACAACCTCTCTCACATGGAGAGAGTTGCTCACAAGCCTAGAAACCTTCTTCTTCAGTCGATGAGCCTGAAAAACCTCCTCTTCAAACCCACAAGCCTAACAACCTGCTTATTCAGTACAACTACTAAGTCAATTCAAGTAAGGGTGATGGCAACATACAAGCTCGGTATAGATCATATGATGGCAGCAAGCCACGCTCAGTCAAGGAACTGTGTGGGAAGAAACAACAAACCGTTAAGGCATGATACATGTTCAAGAAAGGTACAGGCACATTTTGATTCACAAGAAAATTACGGGGTAGCTCAAGTTGCATGCAGGTTCCAAGGTGCGTGAATGATGCCGAGGTCGACATTGAAGGAAATGGCTCAAAAAATAATGTGTGAATCCGTGGGTGAATCGGGTAAGATGGCAGACTTGCGAGAATGGAGACAGTCACGAGAATGGCGAGATAACCCCCAACGAGCTCGTTGCACCTAGGTTGACACATGTCTTCCTGCAGCTACATGAGCTCCACTTAACACGCATTCTCTTTCCCCTGGAACTTAGGACAACACAGATTATGTCAACCTTAGCCTTTTGGAAATAATAATATAATATTATCCCTTTAGAGGTAAGCCCTCTAGCTTAGCCCCTTCCCTTACCCTACCTAGTGGAGTGTAGTCCCCCATAACTCTTTCTTCGTGGTCAATATACACACAGCGGTGTAATTTTATTAATGATGTGTGTATTTACATATACAAAATCAGGCTCATTGGCCTTAGCATCTAGGATCTTCGGCCTAATAAACAAATAAGTCTTCCAACTTATAAACACTTGGCTCACCAGCCTATAAACATAATTGAAATTCAGCAGGGGCTCAACCTTGGGGTGTTACAAAATCTGAGGAGGAAGGACCTCTCTTTTATTTCTCTTTACATGTAAAACATTGAATCTCATATGTCCAACAAGAATGGTTGGTTGATTACTTAGTGGTTTAACTCATCCAAATATTTCAAGAGTACCCAAATTCTTCTAAGGGTTATACCTAGAAGTAGGATATAGTGAAGTATAAACGGAATATTTTTCTGGTGTCTGGATCTACTTTAAAACAATGGGCATTAAGGGGTTTTCTTTCAGTGGATCATTCTAGATTTAACGAAACCTATGAGTGAGCTAATCAATCTTTATTTTGGGAAGGCATGAAATGAATGTGACACTTTGTAAAGGAACAAGGGTGACTGGTAGAGACCTAAGATATATATATATATATATATATATATATATATATATATATATATATATAGTCTACATTTACAATGATAATTGGTCATCCTTATATACAATCATAGGTAGAAGAACATGATTGAAGATGTAACATGTCACCATTAATTATTGATTATTAATTATTATTATTGACAACTAATTCATTTGGTATATTACGATTAAGCCCTTCTCTAAAATTCTTAATCCACAAAGAATTGGTAACGAAGAGTATCTCAATCTAAATTCTTTATTCTCCCATTTAGCTTCATCTTCAAGAAGCTTCGTCCATTTAATAGCATACTCGTTGACACTTCTAGAATGAAGGATTTTGGTTTTGACTTCTAATATGCACTTGGGCTCCATAACTAACTTCCCTTCTTCATCTAGTACAGGTAGTTAAATTTTGTGTACAAGGGTTGTTGAGCCCAATTTTTTCTTCAACATAAGAGACATGGAAAACATCATGTGTTTTCTTCTTGTTGGGTATATCTAGGGCATATTCTACTTGGCCTACCCTCTTCCAGATTCGATAGGGGCCATAAAACTTGGGTGCAATTTTATGGTTTTTTGTAATTTTTGAGTGATTTATATTTGTATGGATAGATTCAGATGAACATCCAGTCACCTATCTCAAATTCATGATCATTTATCTTCAAGTCTACTTGTTGTTTCATTCGATTCCTTTCCTTCTCAAGATGAGTCTTGAGGATACAAAGGATTTCATAATAATTAGCTAGGTAATTTTTCGTTGTAGGTGCTTTCAAATTTGTGCCAACATACTATTTTACCGATTGAGGAGGATATCTATATAAGGCCTCAAAGGGAGTCATTTTTTCCAAAGTGTGATATGTAGTATTATACCATCAATCCACCAGATGCAACCAATTGTGCCATTACAACTAAAAAATCATTAACAATATTTATTATGTACCCTTCGAGGCATTTATTTACCACTTTAAAGTCTTCCCATCTATCCATGGATGGTAAGAAGTACTCATGGTTAAGGTAGTCCCAACTTGATAGGATAATTCCCTCCAAAATTTACTAGTAAATTTGGGGTCCCTATCACTAAAAATAACCTTGGGAAAGCCATGGAGTCTATAGATATTGTTTACATAGATATCAATGACATGATTGGCCTTGGATTTTGATGATATTCCAATGAAGTGAGCATATTTGGTTAATTGATCTACACCTACAAATATGTTATCTTTCCTATTTGAGGTGGGAAGAACTATGATAAAATCCATAGATATTTCTTTCCATTTTTTATTAGGAATATGAAGGCTTTGAAGGAGACTTAGAGAAGCATATCATTCAAACTTTTGGTGCTAAAAAGTGTCATATTCTACCACGTATTTTTGGACATCATTCTTCATTCCTTTCCAAAATAAGGATTATCATGTATTGTAGTAGGTTTTGAAAATTTCCACATGGCCCATAGATGGAGAATTATGATTTTCGTTTAAGATTTGGAATTTGAACTTGGAATATATGGGTAAATATATTCTTCCTGTGTACCAAAGCACATTATCCTCCCATGTAAAATTTGGGATTGTTCCATTGTTACTTTCAAACTCATTGATTAGATTATTTATCTCTACATTTTTCACATACTCAGCTTGAACATATGAGATCCATTTAGAAGTGACTACTGAAATAGAAAATAATGTTCCATCACCCTCATATTTCCCTGATAAGCCATCAACAACTAGATTTTCCTTTCCCTTCTTATAAAGAATATTGAATTCTAAAACTTGGATTTTCCTTACCCATTTTTGTTGTTTTGTTGATAGGATCCTCTAGTTTAAGAAATATTTTAAATTGTTGTGATATTTCTTGACCAAAAACTTGGCTCCTGGTATGTATTGTTTCCATTTCACCGAGGCATGAATGTTAGACATCATTTCCTTGTCATAAGTATATTTGGTCTAGTCCTTGGATCTTAATCTTTGACTTTTGAAAGCAATGGAGTGATTATCTTGCATAATCACAACTCTTATTCCTATTCTAGAAGCGACACATTCAAGGATAAATCGCCTCATGAATTTTGGGCTACTAAAATAGGATTGGATTCCATTAAAGTCTTCATCTTCTTGAAACAATCTTCAGCTACATCATTCCATCTAAACGTGTCTTTTTCAAACAACGTTTTTAGTGGAGCCACAATCTCTACATAGTTTTTTATGAATCTTCTATAATACCTTGTAATACATAGGAATCCTCATATTGATGTGATCATTTTGGGACTAGGCCACTCTGTAATTTATGTTGATGTTTTTAGCATCGTACATGTACTTCTTCACAAGTATAAGTGTATAGACATGTGGAAGTTGTCCAAAGCCTTCTACCTTGAGACTCTACTTTAATTAAAGGAATTATTAAAGTAAAGTGTTTTTATTAGTGAGTTCGGTTTTATTTAAAGAAATGTTTTAATTAGCATTAGTGAATTAAATAATAGCCATTAATATCATGTGAAGTGAGAAGTAATATCAACTGTCAATCACTTTGGAGATTAGGGTTAGGTCATAACTCAATATTACAAAAGAAAGGCTAGGGTGAAGGAGGAAGACAAATGTGTATATGTGGGTCAGCTTGAGGAAAGGTGTGTACATCTTGGGAAACATGCAATTTCGATATCATACAATTGAACAAGACTTGTTATGGTTTGTAGGTGTTATATAAAGTTTTCTATATTTCTTTGTGGGACATTTTCCTAATAAGGGAGCCCTTGTAAGCTTTGAAGTTATTTGAATGATAATCTTAGTTGATGGGAAGAATATCTTTATGTATTTTGTTTGAGATTTTGGTTTTCAACATTGCTTCCGCTATATTTATTTGAGTTGAATATTCCTGAAAGTGTGTGTTTTTTTCTGAGCTGCTAATTTTATTTACAACAAGGAAATAACTAGATAACAACATACATAGGTGTTGAAGTAGGGATTTCAACATGGTATCAAAACTTGGACTCTAAGAGGGAGATAATACCAGGTTGCACAACGACATATCTACTATATCTAATTGACGAAGAGATAGATATAGTTCAGATCTAGGGTTACAATAGGAAATCTCTTGTATCATAAGTGTCGTGGTGGGTGTTTGAAGGGACCAAGCATTGATCCACTATATTTTGCATCAAATCTATCAAATATGTGGGAGATCTTACCAGATCTATAAACCAGCAGGAATAAATCGAAGGACAAATTTATTGGAAACAGTCGTACAGAGGTAAAACTGGTTCTATAAAATTTCTTGCAACAAAATACAATATCTATGAAAATCTAGCTTCTTTCAGAGTCTCGAATATGATACCATGTTAATTTTCCTTGAACCTAGGAATCGGATAATCGTATCAAATAAAATCACTTTATTAATTAAAAGCATGTATATTTCATTAACCAAATAAATCAATGGAAGCATAAAATTGAAACCATACACATTGCACAAGATATCTCAGTAAACTCCCCTAGAAAAACCCCAAAGGGAAAACCATATATGAGTTAATTTTATTCATAAAATCCTTGGGATCCCATCCTGCGATAATGGCCCATCAAAGGAAAAAACAATGTAGCAAATAGCCTACCCTACCTGGCTGTTAGCTCCCTTTTTTCCCATTTTTTCCTTTCCTCATCCCTTTCCACTCACACTTGGATGAAATTCTCTTCACCCAATCAATGAGATCTCCTCATTTTATGTGTGACACAAGCACATGATCAAAGAATACCTCTTTTCTCCAATGTACTTCATGTGTGTCTCATCCTCCCACTTAGGTTTCTTTTTATTATGTTGAGTTAAACCTAAATATCCTAAATTGATCAAGGGTTAACACTATATCTCCCCTTCACTTTATATCTAACAGCTAGATTTAATCAACTCACTTAAGTTACTAATGAAAAATACTTAGGAATTTGACTTAATTAAACTCACATTAATCTAAAAGGTCATTCACTTTCATTATTAAATCATAAAGTGAATTTTCTGAGGTTCAGAGAGGCATTACAAATAACTTCCACATTCTAGACACCGAGTCTATGTGGAAGTACCTGTATGATGCTAAATACAACAACACTCCCTCTTATCAAGGAAGGTACTTCTACATCATGCAGGTGGTTATGTCTTCGCTATCAGATATTCTACCATGGTTGATCTCCAATCCACCTGATTGGTTTCTCCCTCTTAAATGAAAGTTATCCCTACCATCTCGCTCGAACCCATCTTCAAAGACTTCCCTCTAATCATGTTCCTAGAATACTCCTTCTCCTTATCATCCTAAATGGTCATCTCATATCATGACGCCTTCTTGACAAACTTGGAAGGTTTCTCCTTCCCACCTGAACCTAAAGGTTGCCTCCCTCTAAGTTGCTCAAACTTTGAAGCCACCTACTCCTTGTTCTCTTCCACTCTATTGTTTGTCATTGATTTCATAGAAACTCAACAAAAAATACTTTTGTTTCCTAGATATCTGCTTAGGACCCGCTACCCGGAATCTCTACTACTCGTTTCCCAAACCTACTTTCTGGAGCTACCCACATCCTTATGTTGTTTCCCGAGTACTTTTATGGTTTGCACGACTCATTTATGGATGCTTTGCGGCTACTTATGCTCGTTGGTCGGACATATTCCCATTTCCCAGGGGTTTCCCAAAACTTTGTGGCCTTTGCATCCTGCAGTTGGGAATATTTTAGGCCCTATTTATGGATTTTATAGCCGGCTTCCCCACCGTATCCTCCTATGTTATTGGTGGCTACCTTTGGCTAGCCAACAACTACAGTGACAAACCCTCTTTCCAGCTTACGTTCCTCATGTAGCCTTACCTCTTCCCAGCTGATTTGCACACTCTCCTCAACACACAGATCCTTCTACCAGCCATTTTTTCTACCTCCTTCATGCCCCTCCCCTCCAATCATTTAAACCAGCAACTCCTTCTCCCTTTCTTGACCCAATCCACCTACAACTCTACTACCAAATCTCATAGTTCCACACGAATCTACTGCAAATAATTTGTACATCGTACGACCTATATGAAATATGTAAAATGGTTGTATGGATCCCTTTTACTTTTTTTCCTTTTAATTTTACCCCGCAGCTTTAGCCTACAATATATATATATATATATATATATATATATATTAGTGCAAAATACGATCTCTATGCAAATTCAGCTTCTTTCAGAGTCTCGTTTATGATACCATGTTAATTTTCCTTGAACCCAACACCCAACTAATAATCTCAATTAAAATCACTTTATTAATTAAAATAACAAGTAGGTCATTAACCAAATAAATCAACGAAATCATAAAATTGAAACCATATACATTACACAAGATATATGGGTAAACACCCCTGGAAAAAACCCAAAAGGAAAACCAGATCTAAGTTTATTTTATTCATAAAATACTTGGGCTCTCATCCTGGGATAATGAACCATCATAGGAAAATACAATGCAACAAATATCCTAGTCTACATGGATGATATATCCCTTGTTTCCCCTTTTCTTCTTTCCTCAGCCCTACCCACTCACACTTGGATGAAATGATCTTCACCCAATCAATGAGATCTCCCCACTTTGTGTGTGACACAAGAACATGAGAAAAGAATCCTTCTTTTCTCCAATGTACTTTATGTGTGTCTCATCCTCTCACTTAGGCTACCTTTTATTATGTTGAGTTAACCCTAAATCCAAAACCCTAGATCTCCTAAAGTGATCAAGCGTTGATATTAGATCTCCCCTTCACTTTAGATCTAACGACTAGGATTTAATCAACTCACTTAAGTTACTAATGCCAAATACTTAGGAATTTAACTTAATTAACCTCACATTAATCTAAAATGTCATTCACTTTAATTATTAACTCATAAAGTGTATTTCCTAAGGTTCTGAGAGGCATTACGTATGACTTCCACATGTTAGACACCAATCCAATGTGGAAGTACCTGTCTGATGCTAAATACATCAATAAGCATGCCTCTGAAGAAGTTTCCAAACTTCAGGGTGATAATGAGTAGCATCAATGATTCTGAGTCTTCCAATGTTTAGGAATAATCAAACCAGTAGGTTTGGAAGGATTCCATGGGGCAGGATGATGTCTTACATTGTTTCAGGGTCGGAGGGAGAACCAGTTCTAGGTGTCTCTTCAAGAAGTACCTTCCTCACTAAGAAGGAGTGTCGATGTTTAGGTGCCTCTTCAAGAAGTACCTTCCTCAATAAGAGGGAGTGTTGATGTTTGTAGCAATGAATAGGTACTTCCACACGGGTCTCAATGTCTAGACATGTGGAATTCGTTCAAATCCTTCTACCTTGAGAATTTACTTTAATTAAAGTAATTATTAAAGTAAAGTGATTTTATTAGTGAGTTGAGTTTTATTTAAAGAAATGAATTAATTATCGTTAGTGAATTAAATAATAGCCATTGATCTCAAGTGAGGTGAGAAGTAATCTCAACTTTCAACCACTTTGGAGATAAGGGTTAGGTCATAAATCAATATTACAATGGCAAGGTTGGGGTGAAGAAGACACTTGTGTGAGACATTGTGTGTTGATGCACAAGAGAGAGAAAATAAGGATGTTTTCTCAAGGGTTGTCTCATGAAGGGATATGATTCAAGGGGATCTTGGATAGGTGGAGAAGTACTTCCATCTAGATATCAAGTTAGGGAGAAGAGAGAACATAGGAATCTGCAAGTGGGTTTCAGTAGATCGGAGCCACAATAGCAAGGTCGAGCCATATGGAGTTTTTTGTACAGTCTTTGAGCACGTGTACATGGGTTTCAGTGGAGACAAGTGTGTTTTCGTGGGTTTTCTTAAGGAAAGGAACCTACATATGGGAAATGTCCAAGTTCGGGACAGTATAATTAACCAGGAGTTGATAGGATTTGCAGGTGATGTCTAAAGTTTTTTGTATTTATCTTTGGGCCATTTTCCCAGTAAGGGAGCCCTTGTAAGCTTTGAAGTTATTTGAATAATCATTTTAGTTGATGGGAAGAATATATTTGTGTATTGTGTTTGAGATTTTGATTTCCAAGAATCTCATCAAGACCTTTAGGATCATCAA
>ML797325.1:111179-135835 GCA_009831015.1 Picea engelmannii | reverse complement strand
ATAGTCTTTCTTCCTTATTTTTGGAGAGTTACCTTAG
Organism: Picea engelmannii; assembly: GCA_009831015.1. Lineage (NCBI taxonomy): Eukaryota > Viridiplantae > Streptophyta > Pinopsida > Pinales > Pinaceae > Picea > Picea engelmannii. Next base: position 135,798 of record ML797325.1, on the reverse strand, counting down.
TTTTTTTCTATTTTTGAAAGTTTATGGTAGCTCTACACTGTGTATCTATTTCTTGACCTAGGGAGGTTGTAGGTGTTCTGTAACTAACCTAAATATACCTAGATAGGTGCTTCTTTCTCCTTTTGTTTCGTCAAGTGGATCTAGGATCCTCATGTAGAGTTCATTTTTTTCCTTTGGATAGTTTGCATTGATTGGGCTTGGTGAGTAGTGACCTAGGAATAATTCTAGTGCATTTCCTTTACAAATTTGGTTGTGTATTGTTGTGTGTTTCATTTACATCTCAATTGAAATAAAAAATTCCATTTCATAACTGTTTTTTTTTTTTTTTTAGGTGTTGCTTCTTTTATCAAAATTGGCTTGTGAACAGTGACCTTGCCAATATCACGCAACCCTTCATTTTTTTATTTTTAATTGTGTCATGTATTCTTATTTTAATTATCAATATTAGTGAAAACAAAAGAAACTGCATTGCATGATCAATTAGGGTTATGATTTGGGTTTTCTTTTACAAGTTTCGTTGGTTTGTTGTTCGAAGTCTTTGAGATTTGAAATTGTTTTTTTTTGGAATAGTTGGTAATTTCATTTGGAGTGTGAGATTTTTTTTTGTTTAAAAAATTATGAAAAAAGAAAAAACTCTTATCCTTCCCTTAAATAGATTTCATCGAAAAAAAGTAATTTCATTTTGTGTTTATTTGGGTTTGAAAGAGTTATAAAACATCATGGATTTCATTATGTACCCTCTTGAGTAATCAACATCCACTAAAGGGTGTTTAATCCAAGGCCATAAAAAATGAAACTAGGAATTCACTAAAGGGTGTTTAAATCCATTAGTAGCAATGATATATTGTTTGTAAATCACATCTAACATAGGTATCTAGCACGACATCGCACTAGGAAAAGTGGAGTGATATCCCCTCTTCCCTTATTTTGGTGTTTGTTGGGCTACTCCGTGTATAGGGGTTTCAGAGTAAAGTGTTATCATTTATGTCTAAAATTATAGGATTTTTCCCCTAACCATATGTTTGTTCATAACCCATGATTGTTCCCCCCAGTTGTTGATTGTGAAGTGGTATTCATAGTGACCTTTTCTATGGCATCACATAGGTTAATGTGAGTGGGAAGTACTTGTGGTACTTGAGGTAGAATTTAAATCCCTATTTTAGTTCCCCTAGAAGGCTCTCGTCTTCACGAGGGTACTTTCACTAGTAAGGGTCATTACGTGTGGGTTACCATAATTGTCTCTCACACATTTTCTAGCCAAGTATTGGGGACTTGACACCCCCAAGGGTTTTGTTTTCGGAAGTCCCCTTTGTCCAAAGGTTTTCCTATTGAATCTTATATTTACTAGGGGTGTGTTGTGTGGGTCTTGGTGTCTATTTGGCCATACGATAATTGTTTTATTCAATAAAATGTGATATTTTACCATGCCGTGCCTACATCTTCATTGGTTGCATTGACAACAAGGAATTTCTCCTAAGGAGGAAGATCCAACATCCACTAGGAGAAGGTTGTTGTCCACAATAGATGACACTAACCCAATAGACTTTGAAATTCACTCATTAGATTCAAAGGAGAGTGATTGTGTGGAATTTGAATTTGTTGACAAAATCTCTCCACCAAAATTCAATCCCCCTTTGACTAGGCCTTTTGATCCTATACTCATTTCATTGAATATACATTTCAATGATCATTTTTCCTATTTCAATAACTCTCACATGATTTCAAGCATTAGCAGTTCATCCAGTATGGAAGGACCTATTCCTACATCACCTAGTTCAATGGTATGAGTTTCTATAACTTCTACCTTACCATACATTAGTGGGATAGGTTCTTCCACTACCATGCCTAGTAAATCTAGTTTTTCCATATAGGGATTGTTGTTGGTCACATCATTTCCTTCCAGAATTTTCCCTAGTTTCAATTTTCCCATTGCATCTATTCCAGTGCCCACATCTAGATTTGTTTTTGGTGGGGGCCAGGGACTTGGTTTTACCACTAGAGGTAGATTTTCCTCTACTTCTGGTATCTCTATAGGTGTTCCGAAAATACCAAATGTTGGTTTCCCATTTGGTTGGAATATTAATCCTAGGTTTTGCATTGTCTCTAGCACATTTCCTATCATTGAGGATAGTAATGTTTCTAGACACCCTTATGTATGTAGGAGCATTAATGTCCCTAGGGGTCATAGTGTCTTTGGGGGTAATACAATGGGGGGACTACAAGGTCCATTAGGGTTTTAAGCCAAGTTTTCTTTCAAATTGACTCCATTTTCCAACACACAATTACCTTTTCTGTAAATATTAGACCTTCTTGATCTTCATGGGTTGATAAATGACTTCATCCAAAACCACCCATTGTGGCTAGAAATTCCCATCAAATTACCATCAAATATTCCAAAAATTGATAGAAAATATAGAGAAGACCCTTCCACACATGTCATGACATACCACCTATGGTGTTCCTCAAACTCCTTGGTGGGTGATAGTATATGGTTGAATATTTTCCAGATAAACCTAACTAGAAGTGATGCCAAATGCTACATTGAGTTACTAGGTGCTCCATATATGGATTTTTCATCTTTAGCCATGTATTTTCTAACATACTTCCATTTTCTCATTCAATACTAAATTGGAATAGATATTTTGGCATCATTGCATCAAAACATCTCCACCCACATTTTAGATCATATTCATGAATGGAGACGATGCCATAGGCTCATTCGATCTAATATTCTAGATCAACTTTTGGCAAAGTGGTTCATTAAGGCATTGTTACCACCCATAGCCAAATATGTTTCTATGTTAGGGGAAGTTACCAAGGAGAAAGTAATCCTACATTCCCATCACTTATATTTGATTTATGCACATTCTATCACATTGTATGATATAATTCCTCATTCTCCAAGGATGTCAACAAATCCCCTTAGGCCTAACCCAAGCCCCCATGTTGATGGCATGGTTTGTTTTGTATCTCATGCTTCAATTGGCTAGTTGGGTGGGAAATTGAGTCAAATGTCCATCTCTACAAATCCACCTACTACTATGCCAACAACCCAAAGTGATAAAGTCCCTACTTAGACCTATGAGGTGAATTCAGTCCATTCCTCACAACCAAAGAATCCTTAGCAACTTGGAGGAAAGAAGAATAACAAAAAGAAAAATTATAATTTTTAGAAAGGGTTTTCACAAACACAAAATGATGCTACTATAGGAACTAAGGAGAAGAAGAAGGTAAAGTTTCCCTACAATATTTGTGGTGGAGACCATCTCACTCACTAGTGTCCTAGTATGGATGAGATTCATCATTATTTCTCCAAATAGGGAGCTCCATATCAACAGGTTGTTTTGAAAAATCCATTCCCTCCTCAACAAAAACAAATAGTTGCATAAAATATTGCACCACTACAAGGGAGCATAGAAAGTAACCCCCAACAAGGGTATATTGTCAAATGAAAGTGTTTACATGTGTGATCAGATGGTCAATTTACAAACTTAGGCTCATATTAATTATAATAATATAGAATGGTTCTTCCAACAAGAACTTGTCATCATTCTCCTAGCTTGGTGATCCTCTCTCTCTATATAAGACATCCTTTGAAATATCCCTTTTCTCACCAAAGGGTGTTTTTCATAGGTTAGCACATAATCCTAATGCATGGGCTGCCCACAATTATAGTATTGTAGAAGATTTAGTCCAGGCACCATGTGCCATGTCAGACCATGAAGTTATCCAAATATATCCAATGCAAAGGAAGGAATTTTTTCTACTATAGGAGGGTTTGACACCTCATACTCTCTATTAATTACATTTTACATTGACCAAAGTCATCTTAGGCTCCCTCACCATATTGCTTTTCAAATCATTTTTTTCTCACGTGGGATTAATATATTTAGAACGGTGGTTGATTAGGGAGCCTCCACTTGTATTATGCTTGTTTCATGTTGGAGTGATATTAGTTCTCAAGAGCTCATCTATTCCAACACCATGTTAAAGGCATTTGATGGACACACTTTCTAGCCTCTTGGAATCATTGCCACCTTCATTATGGAGTTAGCTAGAAAGACTATCTTGGTTGAAGTAGAGGTAGTTGATGCCCCACTAGAATACAATATTTTGCTTGGTTGTAGTTGGTTTTTAAATGGTTCTTGGAGTACTTATGATATTGTTGGTGTGGCGATATTAGAGGATTCATAATTGATGGGTACATTTACCCTAACCCCACCACTCACTACTCAAAAAATGGATAGTATTTGCATGATCTCTTTGGGTGACATTGCATCGTAGGGTCCCTTGACCCTTGGGTAGTGCCTAATCCTTTTGAATTTGAATCATTTGGAACTAGAATGTTGCTTAGTGTGGTCGTGATTTCCTATCAAGTGATCTAGTCAACATTTACATACCATGATCAAAATATCCAACAGGATATGGAATTCGATCAATACTCTTTTCCCATATGGGCCATCACTCCTCCCAGTTTGCATGAATTCTTAGATATTGATTTTCCTTTAGATGAGGCCATCATGGAAGTCATGGTTTGATTTAGTTGATAATCCATGGGAAGATACGAATCATCAAGAATATTTTCTTCCTTATCTAGAAAGGTTGGAGGATGACATGAAAAACCTTATTTCTATTGATAATGTTGAGTGCTACCCATATCCCATTATGACACATGATGTGTATTTATAAGGTAAATTGGCCAATATCTCAAATACCATACCCATTGAAATTTTTCTAAAATCGATTTTCATGGAATACATCTTTTAGGTGCATATTGTTCCCCTCAAGAAATAGAAATTTATACTACCCAAAATAATTTTGCAACGTGTTCACTTGGACATACGAGGAAATTCGCAGCATTGATCCCTAGATATTCATGCATGATATTAAAACATATGATAGATACAATCCTATCTGAAAAAATGTCTAGCCAATTAATCCATGAAAGGTAGCTACCATCAAGGTGGAGGTTGAAAATTTTATTTGAGTTGACTTCATCTATTCAGTTCCCTTGACTAAATGGGTATCCACTATCATTCCAATCACTAAAAAATAGGGCATGATTATGATTTGCATCGATTATATGGATTTGAAAAAGGCATATCCTAAGGATAATTATCCTACCCCATTCATTGACCAAATTATCGATGAATGTGTTGGAATTAAAATCTTTCATTCATGGAAGGTTTCTTCAACTATAATCAAATCTATATCAAACTAGAAAATCAACACAAGACCCCCTTCATTTTTCCCTGGGGTAATTTTTCTTATAGGAAACTACTATTTGGTCTTGAAAATGTTGGAACCACTCTCCAGCAGGCCATGTCATACGATTTTCACATCATCAAACACATCACTGAGGCATACTTAGATTATTTGGTTGCTCAATCAAAGTGGTTTGATGACCATCCTAGTCATATGTGGGTCATCTTCACCCAATGTCTATACTATACAATTCGTTTAAATCCACATAAGTGTATATTTTGTATGATTTCTAGGTGATCACTAGGATTTATTGTGTCCAAATATGGGATCATGGTTGATCCTTTGAAGGTCGAGGTGATAGTCCAATTTCATCTTCCATGAAATATAAGCCAACTTCCAAGTTTGCAAGGGAAGGAAAAACTTTTGAAAACATTCATAGTCAATTATCCTAAGATAAAAAAAAAAAAGGATTAATGTGCCTTCTCAAAAAGGGTGTACCTTTTGTGTGGGATGACCAAGTGCAATGCTCATTTGAGGCATTTAAGACAGTGTTGAGGTTAGCTCCACTACTAAGTCCTCCATATTACAGTTAGGACTTTTTCTTGTATATCGTGGAATCTGAATCCACCATTGGTATTATGCTTGTCCAAGAAGAAAATTTGTAGAAGGAGTATGTGATATATTATCTTAGTAAGGGTCTGATCAGACCTAAACTATGTTATTTGCATGTTGAAAAGTTGGCCTTGGAAGTTGTTCATGCTGTCCAATGACTTGGGCACTACATTCTACTTAGGAAAACCACTATGATAAAATACTCTAACCCAATGCAACATATCTTGGCCTGTAATATCATTGGGGGGAAATACTCTAAATGGATTCTTATCTTATAGGAGTTTGACATAGAATTTGTGACTTCAAAATCCAAGAAGTCATTAGCCTTCACAGAGTTAATGTCTAAGCTTCCTAGAGTTAGTGAATAAACCATGGTTAATGATTCATTTCTTAATGAATCATTATTTTTCATTGGTTGTTTTGATCCTCGGTATGGTTAAGTCTTGGTATATCTCCAAAACCAATAGTTTAACCCTCGGTTATCGAAAGGCGATAAATGGAATATACTCCATGAAGCCACGAATTACCTCATTATTGGTGACACACTTTATCGACATGGGGTATATTTCGTATTGTGTGTATATCTTGTCCATGAAGAAGATAAGCATCTTTTAAATGACTACCACACTAGAGCATGTGGCAATCTTATTTATGGTATTACCACTACCTAGAATATATTACACATTGGATACTTTTGTCCTAAAATATTCAAAGATTATATCAATGTGGTTCAGAAGTGTCATCCTTATCAAGTTTTTACTCATAAAATGTATGCATGTCCTTCTCTTCTATATCATGTGGTTGTCTTTGGACCCTTTTCAAAGTAGGGGATTGATTTCATGACTTGTAAGCCTTCCTTGGATAATGTCCATGGTTACAGCATTGTGGCTATTGTCTACTTCACCAAGTGGGCCAAGGATATGATTACATATTCCAATGATGGTACCATAGTGGCAATATTCAAGTTTAATCACATCATTTCTAGGTTTGGAGTGCCTAAAACAATTGTTACAGATCACGGTTCACATTTTTGCAACACAATCATGACCAAATTGGTTTCCAAGTTGGGTTTTCACCATGAGAAATCAACACCTTATTATCCTCGGGCCACGAGAAATCAACACCCTATTATCCTCAGGCTAACAATTAAGTATAAGATATCAATCATTTTTTTAAGACAATGATCCAAAGGATGCTAGGGAAACACAAGACAAACATGCACCTCATGCTTTTGTTGACATTGCAGGCATACCAAACCTCAATGAAAACTTCCACTAGTTTCACACTGTTTCAAATTGTCTATGGAGTGGAGGTAGTATAATGTGAAAATACTTAGATGTCAATTAGTTCTTAAACAAAAACTAAGCATATGACTAGATTGAGGAAATTAAGATTGTCTTGACTATTTTTAAAATATCATGTGAAAATGTGTATTTATCCCTAAACTTCGTTAACTAATAATAACTTGCAGAAACAAGAATTCCAAAATAGAGAGAAATAGAGACAACAAATAACAAGGCTCATTACACAATTTGATAACGGAGTTCACCTATCTTGGTCTACGTCTCTGGTTCCTCTTCCAAACAGTGAGATCGCTCTATTAATTCTCAAATGCTTGATACAATGATGACTTACAATGGTAAATTTGAAGACACCCTTCAATTCTACTGCTCAAACCCAGAAACAGAGGTTACCACTGAATATTTTCCATACTCAACCATCAACATATTTTCCTGTATTAATAGGAACAACATCAATCAAAGGATCTTATTTACTTCCAATCGTAGGTTGTAAAACCGAATCCTGGATACTAGCATTAACTAGCATTTTCACGTTCCCTGTAGTAACAACTTTCAAATTCGTCTTCATCTGATGAGCTCTTACAATGAACTCAATCCCATCCTTGAAAATATGATACTTGTTATGTTCCCTGTAGAAAATGGCATTCCTGTCATACAAGTATGGACTTCCTGAAACCATCCTGCAAATGTCAAGAAGAAAAACTTCTAACTCTACCTCATCAATGAAACTGGATGTGATATCAAATTGTAACTTGCATTTCTTAGTTACCTGTAACTGAGCATTATCACAAATCCAACTGAAAGGATGCAATATCGAATGAGGCCTAGTTTCCAATCCCAAATTCTGAAAAACTTGCTATAAAATAAGATTTACTTGTGATCCACTAGCAACAAGTGTATCAATCTTATTGTTCTTTGAGATAACTTGTAAATTAAATAGTTATTTTATTTTCCTTCCATCAGGGATTGCATTATCCTTTGAAGATGAAGCATGTGAACTAGAACTAGAAATAGAAAATATACCTTTAATGCACATAATTGTAACTTCATAATCTAATACAAGATCTTGAACTATGGTTGTGGCCTTATGTTTACCCTTGTCCTTGAAATTATTTGGTTCCCTCTCTGGATGCAAATTCCAACATGTTGTCTCCTCGTGTCCTTTCTTCTTGCAATGATAACATGTGGGATTCTCTTCTTATTTTCACTTCGATTGCTTCTCGAAGTTATGTGGCTTTGGCTTTCCTTTTCTTTTACCACCAATTCCCTTGGTCATATTTCGATCTTCATACACTTCTTCCACCATGGCCTTGATTTCCATGAACACGAAAAAAAAATCCTTTTCAGTACCGAAAGGATTTGGATTAGAAGAATCCCCATATTGTTTTTAAGCCATTTCGTCTTTCAAAATGCACGCTTCAAACCAGTCTCAGGAATGTACTCTTCAAGCGATCCTCCACTAAGCTTGAGTTTGGACCTTGTAAGCATTCACTTGCAAATACACATCAAACCAACTCTGATACCATGTTATCCGAAAATCCTTAGATTTCAATTAGTTCTTAAATAGACACTAAACATCTGACCAGATTCAGGAAATTAAGATCTTCTTGACTATTTGCAAAATATCATGTGAAAACACTTATTTATCCATAAATTTCATCAACTAAAAATAACTTGCGGAAATAAGAATGCCAAAATAGAGAGAAATAGAGACAACAAATAAAAAGGCTCATTACACATCTTGATAACAGATTTCACCCATCTTGGGATACATCTCCAGGTCTACTTCCAAATAGCGAGATCAGTCTATTAATGCTCAAATGCTTGATACATTGATGACTTACAATGGAAAATTTGAAGACACCCTTCAATTCTACTACTCAAACCCATAAACAGAGGTTACACTGAATTCCTCTCGAAATTATGAGAAAAATGAGTATAAACTTGACTATGTTCTGAACAAGTTCTTAAAGACCCCCTTTTGCATGCATAACGAGACTATGGGTCTCATACATGACAAACTAGACTAAGAATTTCATACATAGCACTTTTACACAGAATTGAAATCACCATCATATTCCTCTTGAAATTCTGAGAAGAATGAGTATAAACACTCTATACATCTCTCAAAGAACTCAATAGCAAGCAAGATGAGGCAATTCAAAACTAGAAACACCTCTTGCATGCAAAACGAGGAAAATCTACACTTGACGCAAAATTATATGCAATCTCCTCTATAAAATGGCATACATTTCCATGTGTTGTAATTGATTTAGGCACATGAGTTTATATAGGGATAGGTCGGCATAACTGACCCCCTATATACACAAGCTGAATTGTTACAACTTAAATATAATTTGTTTTTGTTTTAACAAACAACAATCATTGGTGCATTGGTAGGAGGCATATGTTAAGTCATTGGAATATTCCCTCAAAGGTCATGGGTTTGATTCCCATTCGACCTAACAAACGTTATTCCTTTAACCATTATTGGCCAATCGAAGAGTGCCACATGTCACTCTCTAGTTGGTCCACTTGTTGCACAGTCAGTGTCTGTGTTAGCTGCCACGTTAGCATACAGATTCCATGTCACCTTATTTATTGTACCTTCCATGTCATCATACATATGACACATGGTACATTTTTATTGATCCACATGGGTGCCAAAAATGCCAAATTTGAGTGACATGTGGTAGCCTCTTGTGTTGCCATTTCAGCATGTTGACATATTGATGATGTTACCCTATCATTTGTATGGATGGCCATGTGGCATCTTATGGGCCTGCAATGTGTCCTTCCCTATTTGATGTTTTCCTTTTTTTACCAAAACTTTGAAAAGCCATAACTTCCTCATACGACGTCGGTTTCAGGCGATTCAGGCATCGTTGGAAATATCTCGCCGAGCTCTACACAATGAAGTCATTTCCATTAGCATTTGAGAAGAAAATTTTTGAGCATTTTGGATCCTCCTGGATCATAGTATTTCCAATTGAATGTGAAATCCCTTTATTAAAATTGGCTATAGAAATCTTTCCCAACACTTTTTCTAAGGAAGAACGTCTCTTGTATTTGGCCCATGTGGATGAACATTGTCATGAATAAATAATGTTTGATGAGACTCATAAGAAGCGATTTGAAGATAAGTATCATAAAAACAATTGTCGTTGTGTCTTTGTAGAAGTTGACTTGGTTTTGGTCTATGATTGGGACCATGATAAGTTAGGCATAAGTAAACTGGAAACCCTTTGGAATTTTCCTTACATTGTTAGTCATGTATTTTAGAAAGGGGCCTACATGTTTGTTGATTACAAAGTAAATACTTTTTCAAAGCCTCGCAATGGGATCTATCTCAAAAAGTATTATGCATAGGATGAAAGCTTGCATATTTCTTTGTATATAATGATTTTAGTAGATTTTTTGTTGTGAGTGATTTTGTTTTTGCATTTGTATTGACTCAATTCAACACTTATTATGATTGGTACTTGACTTGTATATGTTAGTGTATACATCGGTCTATGTAAGATTTGTAGAAAACACCAGTCGTAGTACCCAGAACATCACTTCAACTACTTGGGTGATATTTTCACCCACAAATGAACTCATGAGTTTAGGGGGAAAATACCTCGTCCCTGTTGTAATATTCCAGATATAAAATAGTATGCAGAACATAAATAATTAGCTAGAAATGGAATATAAACAATGATATAACCAAAACAACATCACAATAATACCAAAATAATATCAGAATAACACCAGAAAGAGTACTTTGATTACTGAGAGCAATGTTCACTTGCCTCTTCGAGGGGAAACCTCCAGCAGAGAAGAGATCTATTACAATAATATCCAAGACAAAACTTCTCATACCCTCTATTCCTATTTATACTAAATCTATCTATCCAAAAGAACAATCTAAGGAAGATCCTTCTAGAAGCGGAAGCTTCTATTAGGTCTTCTTGCATTTGAATTATTCCTCTTTATTGCTAGGCCTTATTAATATTGACCTTTATTACATGGAAATATATTATTCTACCCACTTGAGGGGTTATATATATTAGGTCCCTAGCATGCCCTCCCCCTTAGAATCAGTGATGTCCTCAAGTATTGAGATGAGGAAATTGTTGCAGAATGTTAGTGGGCTGCCAGGTGGCATATGTTGGAGTTGTATCTTTCCACTGAACTAACACTTCCTTGATGGTACGTTGATGAAGATGATTCTCTTGTTGGTCCAAAATTGCTTGTGGATGCAACCAGATGAATCCTTCTTCATCCAACTCGAGAAGGTTGGTTTGAGTTTGGTACTTAGTTCCAGTCACCTTCTTTAAGAAAGAGACATGAAAAATGGGATGGAGCTTAGAATGATTGGGTGAAGCTAACTAATAGGCCATCTACCCAATGCACTTGAGAACTATATAAGGACCATAAAATTTGGGTGCCAGTTTCTAACAATGTTCGGCCTTGAGTGAAGTTTGATTATAAGGTTGCAGCTGAAGAAATACTTGGTCTCCTTCAGCAAATTTCTGTTCTAAGCACCTTGATTGGCTTGTTGCTTCATGTGATTATGAGCCATCACCAAATTCTCTTTTAGGGTACGGAGAATAGCTTTGTGAACTGTAAGTGTTTGGTCAACCACCTGGACCTTCGATAGACCTACCATGTAGGAGATAATTGAAGGTGGCTTTTGGCCATATACTTCTTCAAAAGGAGTTATGCGAGTAGTTGTATGGTAAGAAGTGTTATACCACCATTCAGCTAATGGTAACCATTGAGCCCATTGATTTTTCCTTTCAGAGGAAAAACACCTCAAATAAGTCTCCAAACACTTATTGATTACTTCAGTTTGACCATCAATATAGGGATGATAAGTGGTGTTGAGATGCAATTGGATGCCCTGGATTCTAAACATTTCTTGTCAAAAATTGCTGGTGAAAGTTGGATCTCAATCAGAAATAATAGAATGAGGCATGCCATGAAGTTTAAAGATATGATCCATGAAAATTTGAGCGAGATTTGATTTTGTAAATGGGTGTTGAACAGCACAAAAATGAGCATACTTGGAAACACGATCCACAACCACAATGATGACAGAATTATTTCTTGATTTAGGTAATCCCACAATAAAATCCATGGAGATTCCCTCCAAATAGCGGGTGGAATCGGAAGCAGTTTGAGTGTGATAGGAGGTTTGATGGTTTCACCTTTGTTGCATTGACAAACATCACATTATGCTACAAAAGTGCAAACGTCTTTTTTCATACCATCCCAGAAAAAAAGAATGTTTGACCCGGTCATAGGTTTTGTAAACCTTGAATGCCTAGTTGTGGGAGTAGCATGAAGCTCAGAAAGAACCATGGATTTACTTAAATACAAATGGCCTTTGTAGTGAAGTTCATCATTGTGCCAAGAAAACCCTGGGGATACTGGAGAGTTATCTTTCAATTGGTGGATCATATGTGATATTTTAGGATCATGTATCCATTCTTGGTGCACAACTTGGAGCCAATCTAGTACAATGAAGGTGAGGGAAAAAATGGACCCTTCTTCTTCATATTTTCGAGAAAGAGCGTCAGCAACCACATTTTCTTTTCCTTTCTTATAAATGATCTCATAATCATAACCAAAGATCTTAGTTACCCATTTTTGTTTCTCTGGGGAGGAAGGTCATTGCTCCAGAAAATACTTGAGGCTTTGATGATCTGTCTTAATTTGTAAGTGTTTCCCCAAGAGATAAGGGCGTTAGAGATCCACTGTGTGTAGAATAGCCAACATTTCCTTTTCATAGATTAATTGTCCCAAATGGTGTTCAAAAAAATTTTTTCTAGTAAAGGCCAAAGGTATTCCTTCTTGCATAAGTACAGCTCCAATTCCTCTACCTGAGGCATCACATTTGAGGACAAAGGTTTTTGTTAAATCAGGAAGGGCCAAGACGAAAGTAGTACACATAGTTGCCTTCAAAGCTTGAAAATCTAGATCCGCTGCAAGATTCCAAGTGAAAGAATTATTTTTAAGGAGAGCAATGAGAGGGGTCACAATCTTCCCATAATTCCAAACAAACTTGCGATAATAGTCGGTTAAACCCAAAAAACCACGCAATCTTTTGATAGTCTTGGGGCGAGTCCAATCCTACATTGCTTCAATCTTTTTAGGATCCACCCGGACACTAGCCTTTCCAAAAATATGACCCAAGTACTCTACTTCTGAGGCTCCAAAGGCACATTTAGAGAATTTGAGGAAAATTTGGTGCTACGAGAGTAGATGGAGAATTTGATCCACATGGGAAAGATGATATTGTGAAGTTTTACTATAGATGAGAATATCATCAAAGAAAACGAAGACAAAATGACAGAGAAAAGGATGGAAGACATGATTCATGAGGCTTTGGAAGGTGAAGGGGGCATTACACAAGCCAAAGGGCATGACCAAAAACTCATAGTGACCCTTGTGAGTTCGAAAGGCAGTCTTGGGTATGTCATCTTCTTTCATACGTATCTGGTGGTAAAAAGAACACAAATCAAGTTTAGTGAAGTACTGAGCACCAGTCAGCTCATCCAAGAGATCATCAATGACAGGAATGGGGAACTTGTCCTTGATGGTGAGCTTATTGAGGGTACGAAAGTTGAGACACATGCGCCAAGTACCTTCTTTCTTAAGTACCATGACCACCGGGGAAGAATAAGGGCTGGTACTGGGGCAGATAACACTTGCTTGGAGCAATTATTGCACAGTATTCTCAATTTCCTTCTTTTGGGAAAAGGGGTGACGATAAGGGAGAACATTGGGAGGAAGACTACCTGGAACAAGGGGAATGGAATGATCATGAACACCAAGAGAAGGAGGAAGTCCCTGAGGGGTGGAAAAATAGCTTGATGTTTGGAAAGGATAGCTTAGATGTTAGGATGCATAGAGGGTGTCTCCACGGCTTGAATAGAATGGAGTTGAGCAATGATACTGGAGTGGCATTTCTTGAGGATATTTTCCATATGATGGGAACTAATGATCTCAGGAGAACTAGCTGTGAGACCTTGGAATTGATAGCTTTGTCCTTCATGTTGGAATTGCATAGTTAATGCCTTAAAATCCATAAGAATGGGACCCAAAGTGTGTAACCATTCATCACCTAGCACAATGTCACAATCTCCCATGTCAATGGAAAACATATGATATTTCAGTTGGCAATGTCCAATTTGAAGATAGACATTTTCACAACGCCCACCACATTTCATGGACCCACCATTGGCTATCATGATTTGAAAATTATTGACAACACGAATATAGAAATTGGTTTCCTGGTCAATGCGACGATGAATAAAATTGTGAGTGCTACCATTGTCAACAAGAATGATGACCTTCCTGTGATTAATGTAGCCAATGAGCTTGAGCATTTATGGGGGTGATAAGACAGTGAGGGAATGCAAGGAAATAAGTGGGTCAACTTCAGGTGGGTCAGCAGGCTCCTGGGTGGCATCGGGAAGGGAGGGTTCTTCAACAAGGGGAACTGTCACATCCTCTTCAGGAACATCTTTGAAAATGGCCATAAATAGTTTTGGTTCCTTACACTTGTGCCCCAAAAAAAATGTTTAATCACAATTATAGAAAATACCCTTCAGTTGGTGTTCATCCATTTCATCCCTAGTTATTTTCTGGACCTTGAGGGGAGTGACAAGGGGGTTAGGATTAACAGGTTGAGGGCAAGGAACAAAAGGGGTTTTTTTGTTCTAGGAAAAAACAACGTGTTGAGCCTCTTTAGCATGTTGAGTATCTTCCAACCAAGTTGGAGAGAGGACCATGAGAACCTAGGATCATATTTCATCCTTGAGACCACTTATAAAGCGTTCATGGAAGAACGCATCGGACATGCCCTATGTTCGAAAGGCCAAATGCTTAAAAGCAGTGATGAAGTCTTCCATTGTTCTTGATTGTTTCAACTTGGTCAAAGGACTGAGATAGTGGGTATCAGTATGAAAGCGGGCATAGAGCTCAGCAACAAATTGGGTCCAGGAAATATACCCCTGACGTGAATTTTTTCACCATTGCCACCATTGCCAGCGTTCAAGATCTAGATAGAGGACAGCATAGTGAAGTTTGGCCATCTCATCAATAATACCATGCAGAGAAAAATAATGCTCCATTTGAGTGACCCAACCTGTAGGATTAGAGCCATCAAATTTATTGACCTCTACGCAGGGAAGACGGCGTTCACAATGAAAGGAGTTGGAGTGAAAATGCAGAGACTGAGAGGAATCAACAACATTGGGTTGTTCTAATGAGGAAGGACCGATAGGGAAGTTCAACAATTGATTGACAACAGACTGGAGGGAGGTCAATTGGGTTATGAGGTTGGCTTCGATGTTATTAAATTTTTTCTTCTATTTTTCAATGCGAGAATTGGTAGAATCCATCTGAGATGTGAGATGTTCGATGGAGACAAGGGCTTGATTGACGGAAGTTTGGAGTTCTTGGTTGCGAGTGGTGGCCATTTGGAGAGGGGAAGTGTGAGTAAGGAAAAAAAATATGGGTGGGTAGGACCACAAAACAAATACTTAGAAGTGATCGGTACCACGACGATCAGTGCTTGAAGGGAAATATAATGGAATAAGAGGCAAAATAGGGAAACTGGGAAGGGGTCGAGTCCATTGAAACAAAAAGGATTAAAAATGAAGGGTATGACTGCGATCGAGGAGAAAAGGGGAATGCAATGGAATATGTCCCAAATAAGTGTGTCGGAAGGACCACTATACTCTTTTGTTTTTTACTCTTATGGAGTTATACTTAGGCCTAAAGAATACTGCAGTGACGAAATGCCCAAATTCTTAACAGGAAGAAATGTGTAGTAATTTTGCAACTAGAATGTAGAAGACATTGTAGCACGACAATAGATCTTGTTGGTTCTATTTTTTTTTCCATCCCAAGGGTTAGGGTATTCAAGGGTTCTATAGATAAGGGTTTTCCATGTGCTATAACTCTTTGATATACGTACAGGTTCCAATAGTATTACTCGGCCCAATATCTCAGGGAACCAACTAAGGAGGCTATATTGTACCCTTAGTCATACTACCCAACTACCTAAGTACTAGAGAGTATCTTCCCGAGTGTTTTTCTCGGTGGCACTATAGCAGTCAGGCGGTCGATCGGTTTATCTATGGAGGGATTTAGGAGATCTAGGTTGATCTGTATACATGTGTTTTATAATGTGTTGCCACTCGAAGGGGTACCAACAGGGGTTACAAGGGTGGCCAACATATATGCGCTTAAGTACCACTTGTATTTTCTACATGTATGAATCCCCAACCGTTGGTTTATGCATGTAACAATATATCTATGTAGCTTAAAGACATTGGAATACATATCTACCCTGGAAAAAAATTTAACCCACAATTTTCTACCGAGGAAGGTGCTCTGATACCACTTGTAATATTCTAGATATAAAATAGTATGCATAACATAAATAAATAGCTAGAAAAGGCAGATAAACAATGATATAACCATAACAACATTACAATAATACCAAAATAATACCAGAATAACACCAGAGCGCACTTTGATTACTAAGAGCAATGTTCACTTGCCTCTTCGAGGGGGAAACCTCCAGTAGATCATAGCTCTATTACAATAATATCCAAGACAAAACTTATCATACCCTCTATTCCTATTTATACTAAATCTATGTATCCAAAAGAACAATCTAGAGGAAGATCCTTCTAGAAGCGGAAGCTTTTATTAGGTCTTCTTACATTTGACTTATTCCTTCGTATTGCTAGACCTTATTAATATTGACCTTTATTACATGGAAATATATTATTCTACCCACTTGAGGGGTTAGGTAGGTTAGGTCCCTAACACCTGCAACCAAAAACATTGTGTAATATTCATCGAGTTATTTTTCAAATCCATCATTCTCAACATTCGTGGGTTAGTTATACATTTGGATTTGTAGTTAGTGGTATTATAGTTGAACAATGTCCATCTGGTCATAAATCCTACATTACTGAGAATTTTTTTAAGGGTGTGCCTTCTTGAGAGACACTTTGATTATCTTTTTTATGATCGGGTCCCAAGAACTTCAAAAACAATTATTGATTCGTTAGCTAACCATGTGCTAGATTGGCATTTGTCACATTAATTAAGCATTAAAACACAAGCATGCATGTACATAAAACATGGATTTCCAAGCACATATTTTGAAACCATAAGTAATAGCCAAACCATCTGTATATATAAAATAGATTTCCAAATACATCATCATGTCCAAAAATATGTAGTGTACAAAATCAGTCTACATGACCCATAGTGATATAGAGTTTATATATTGTCGAGACTTGCTAGATATATATGCAGTAGCACAAAAAGAGGGGATTTTGTCATCTATTCATACTGAGGTGCATGAGTCTCATGATAGCATATGATCATGTTGGATACACACCTCAATATCCTAACAAATGGGTAGGGAACCCCCATGACATGTCATTATAACCTCTATGGGACCACCTCAACTCTCATCATAGGGACTCCCATGGTAAGTCTCTTAAGGTTCCTCGACACCTTTGGGAGGTTCTCTATTGTTTCATCATAGTCCTCTCCCTTCTTTTCCTACTTATATTCTATAGATATATTATTTTTTAGGGCCATCCCCACCAATCGAACCGGTCCAAAATATGTCATGACAAAACAAAATGACTAGCTACATTGCATACCAAAAAATATATATTCCAAAAAATCCAAAAACATTATAAAAATTTAAAACTTAAAAAAAAAGTGCAGGGTGATTTGTCTTACTAATGTCACACCACTGAGCCCCAAGAGGTAGTACAAGCTCAATTTCATGTCTAAATTAGTCCCTACATACGGGAATTCATCGATCATGATGATTTGTTCATCCCACAAGTCAAGGAAATCATGTCCAAATGTGTTCAATGGTAAACCTCCACCGAGATGGGCCATATAATCTATCCATCTCCTCATCTTGGGATCACTTGGACCAAAAAAAGGTGTTGAGATATGGATTCTCATACCTAGGATCCTCTCTAAGAATAATGACATTAGGATCGATCCATAACTAAACTATTTTGTGAGCTAGTCCCTTAGGTTAGCCAACAATCTAGTGCACTAGTCAAATACTATAGGGTTGAGGAACTCAAGGGCATAATGCACCACGAGCCCTTAATTCCAGGTGGTAGCCTATAGATATATCTACCTAAGTGATACTAAATAAGATCATGTAGATAGGTATATCCACTACATATTTGATCAACAATTTGTTACTACTTTTTTGTGACCTAGGATGGAAATGTGTTATAATGTACTCATCTATGGAGCCAGTGGCTCCACCTTTCCCACCAATCAATATGACCGACACCCCACACCAGGATATTCCTATAATGAAGTATATATGCTCTACCTCAAGAGTTAATATCTCGTGGAAAAATCAAAACAATTGTCGGTTGGGGTCCTAGAACCCAACCAATATCTCCAAGAGCATCACTTGGGACCTCATGTTTTGACTTTTGAAAAAATTTAGAAGTCCATAATCCTACAGCGCATCTAGCATGTGTTGGTCACTCAAGCCTGCCACATCAGCAACCTCATGTTCTCATTATTTCTAGTCTAGCATGGTGGAACACTTTCCTGCACAATCCAAAGGATTCATTGATCAATAATCAAGCAAAACATTTGAGGAAAATGAGCAAAAAATGCCAAGTAAAAACTACTCTCTATGCAAAAAAGTGAATGTGCAAATATGGTCTCCTACCCATACGAATTTCCCTTGTTTATCTTGCTTGCTTGACTTGCACTCTTCCCCAAGTTGATGGTACTCAACCCCCATGCTCTCAATAACTATGGGAAGTGACTCTCACACCAACCCTCTTACATGAATTCAATGATTGGACTCTATAACACTCAACAACTAATGGAAGGTTCATGGTAAGGATAATATAGAAAGAAATAAGAAATGGGTTTTGGTTTAATAGACATGGGTAAAATATTCCCCCCATTGGAACCTTCCCTCTTTTGTGGATACTTATCCCACAAATCTATGTACGTTTCCATCTGCAGTTGTCGATACATTTTATTCATTATAGTCAATTTACATCATTTACATATTATATCATTTTGATTCTCATCCATACATCACATTTACAATATACATCGCTAGTTTGGGGTTTAAAAGTGTGGATGTTACATTCCCCTCCCCCTATAATTTTCACTACCCTCACTGCACATAACCATATAGTTTATGTATTGACATATATATAAAAACATTACATCAGAATACTTGATAATTCTGCAACTTAATGCCTCATGCATCAATTCCAACCAGCAACTCCCTTTCCCACTCAACCCGCACATTGGTTGGACAGGAATCTCAGATTTGTGGCTCCAGGAGATCTAGGTGCCAAAATGGAGTCTCCATTCTCTTATGTACAAATGTACATTTAGTTTTCTTCAAAATTTTCAAAAACGTGTGGTTCTACTTCCCACATATCTTCCTCGTGCTCCCATGTAGTGTCTTCAGGACTGTAATAGATCTATTGAACCTTTACCAAGCTGATGGATTTGTTCCTGAGCACTTTGAATTTCTGGTCCTGGATGAACATTCATTCCACTTGGATCACATTCTAATCAATCACATGATTAGGATCAAGTACATACTTTTTTAATAAAGACACATGGAACACACTATGCATTCTCATGGATGCAAGTAATGCTATAATGTATGCAACTATTCCTATGTTTTCTAAGACCTCAAAAGGCGCACAATATCTCACTGCCAACTTTGGTAAACTACCCAATTTTAGCGAGATTCTCTTGGATTTAACCTTTAAAAACACATGCTCTCCCACTTTAATTTTCTATTTGTTCTTCTTTTATCGACATAACTCTTTTGACTATCTTGTGCAAATTTCAAATTGTTCCTAATCTTTACCATTTGTTCTTCCATTTCCCTTAACAATTATGGCTCAATCATGGCTATGTATGTTGGGTTAACTCAACTTACTAGTGTGTTGCATTTTTTTTCATCTAATGCTTCAAATGGGATCATCTTCAATGATTCTTCATAACCATTATTGTAGGAAAACTCAACTAAATAGATATAGTCCTCCCACCTAGAATGTTTGTCCATTACCAACATTCTCAACATATCCTCAATTATCTGATTAATTATCTTTGTCTTCCCATATGAATCTGGGTGATATGTTATATTGAAATTCAAATTTGTCTCAAATCCCTTAAACAAACCCTTCCAAAATTGGAAGTGAACTTGGGATCTCGGTCTGACATTATTACCTTAGGCACACCATGTATCCTAGCAAGTTATCTCATGTAAATTTCTGCAATATTGATTGCCTTATGATTTACTTTTACTGGAATGAAATGTGTAGTCTTTGTAAGCTTTTCTACCCCTACCATGATGGAATAACATTTCCTTGTTGTCGTGGGAAATTTGGTAATGCAATCAATAGTAACAAATTCTCATTTCCACTCAATAATGGGCAATGGGTGAAGCAATCATGTTGGATGTATATGCTCATCCTTTACCTTCTGACATTCCAAGCATCTAGCCAAATAATCAATGAAGTCTTTCTTCATACCAGGCCAAAAATATTGGCCTCTTACAGCTGTAATAGTTTTATGATATCTTGGATGTCCATCATATGTCACATTATGCATCTCCTTTAGAACTAAATTTCTCAATTCCTGAGAATTGGGAACAGAAAATCTATTTCTAAATAAGATTATTCCATCCTCTTCTAGCTTGTAATCCTTATATTTATGTTGTATATCATTTTGTTGTAAGCTTTATATAACTTGCACATATTGTTGATCTGTTATTACAACCTCTAGAATTCAATCTTTTAAATATTTCATGTACGTATTAATGGTTGTAGCATGCATTTTATGCACCCTTTTGTTGATTGCATCAGCCACCTTGTTCTCTTTTCCTTTTATGTGCTTGATATCAAAGTTATATTCACTAATAAATTCCATCCATCTAGTTTGTCTATCATTTAGTGTTGGTTGTTCAAATAAATATTTCAAACCATTATGGTCTGTTCTTAATTCAAATTTCTTGCCCATGAGTTGATGCCTCCACATCATTAAGGTTGCACTATGGTTGCCAACTCTAAGTCATGTGTACCATAATTTATTCCATGCTCCTTCAATTTTTTGGACTCATAAAAAATTACATGTCCATTTTGTATAAGGACTCCCCTGAGTCCTTCCTTGCATGCATATGTGCACACAACAAAATCCTCATATGTATTTGCAACTTTCAAAATAGGTGTACCGGTTAGAATGTAACATCCCAAGATCCCTGCTGGGAAATGCCACATCAAAATTCTGAAATCTGATACCATTTTGATTTACTAATATGATCTGCACATGAACAAATTTATGTATAATAATAACAATGTACAATAATTCATGCATACATATACAATTCAATGACAGAAACAAATACATTATGCACAGTAAGCAGCATGTAAAAATAATTACAGCAAAATGCAATTAAAAAAATTAGAGACATTACACAACAGAGTAATACTTGCTAAAGGAACAGATATATGTTGTCGTAAAAACACCAACTGCATGCAGACATTCCACGTTCCTCCCAACCATAGATTGCACTGCTCATAACTCATAGCAGTGGGTCACCCCCAAGCTGGGGATAAAAATCCACCAGGGAAAAGGTATCATAAGTCAAGATAAGGTCAGACTACGGCTAAAAATACCTAGACTAAGGTACCAACTATGGCAGAAAACCTACAGTCCCTCATTCCCCACATGTTTGTCCCACCCCAGGAAGTGTGCCCCTTCTCTTCTTAGCACTCCTTCGGCTGCCCCACTTTCCTTCTAGGGCTTTAACAATATGTTGGACAGGAAGTATCAGAGCCCTGTAATTGTAACTTGACACATTGGGAATCAATTCCCAACATTTCTCTCACTTGGGGAGAATACTCACGGGCCTAAGAACTTGCTTCTTCAGTCCATTTCTACCCAAAAAATGCTCTCATGCTTGCCCAATATAGGTATGACTACATTGTACAGCCTTCCACTACCGAGGATGGAAAAGGGTGGAATAATGATGAAGGAATGATGAATATTATACTACATCCATAAATTATATATGCATGGGTATTATGTGACACTTAGCACATAAGGACTAACTTTTTCCCCTACATGGAATTTGTTCCCTTTCTTTGGGAACTTAGGATAACATAATGTAAATGTATCCATAAATTAAACTCCTCGGAAATATTATTAAAATATTCCCTTAGCTTAAGCCCTCTAGGCTTATCCCCTCTTCCTAGACTCTTAGCTTCCTTTCCCTTTCTAGTGTATTTTATCCCCCCAATACTCTTTTGTCTGGTTGGTCTGTAGCAGTGGTGTGATTTTATTAATAATCTAAGTGATTACATATTACAATACTAGGCTCACTGGCCTTTTAGCATCTAGGCTCTCCTGTCTAATAATCATACAGACACTCTGGCCTATAATATAATGACTCACCAGCCTATGAAACATATGTACAATTACAACTGGGGATCAACCGAGGGGTATTACATTCCCCTCCCCCTTATTTATGCATTGTCCTCAGTGCATTATATACAATTTACATTCAAAAATATTCAAAAATCTACATGCCTTTGCAATTTGAAGCTTGTGTTTTTTGGGTGTTGTCTTTCAAAGCACCTAATTCATGTCTTCATACTTCAACTGGAAGTCATTTTCTCTATTCCATAGAGTTGCTTGAAGAAAGAATTTTTCTCATTGTGGCATACTTGAGCTACCTCTTCCTTGTTGCACTCACCCTTCCAGTCTCAAGCATCCTTTCACTACTACACAGTCCTTTAGTGATCCATCTTTCCAAGGATTTCACACACAAGTAGAGCACCAACTCATTACCAAACCCCCACTATAGATCTACAATTTAAGGCTCCAATGTCCCAACAAAATCCATTCTTCCCAAGCAGTTCATCTTGAATACCATCATCTCATCTGTATCACAAACATATAGTCAGTGTGAGATAACGTCAGAACAATTTCATTTAGAAATTCAATTTTTGTTTCATAAGAAAATTCATATTTTTCTAAAATATAAAATTCCATCTCATATTTTCCTAACTGTTGTAACAACAATCATTAATCTTTCTTATGGATTGTAAAAGTGTCCTACTTGAGACCACTTTTCCTGCAATCTTTTCATCTTGCATTCAGCCAAAAATATTATTAGTATTTCATGTACCATATAATTCTATTGTAATATTTACAAAGGCTCACAAAGTGATTTCAGAATAGTCTACACTTAACAATTTAATCATAGCATCAAACTGTATATTAAATAGAATGGAATCATCATTATTTGCATAGGAATTTTCAACCATTAGGATTTTCATTCTTTCAACGTCGTTATTTTTGTTACTCTATTTATTGAACATAATTTTCCTCTAGTCAATGCTCATGTGACTACTTAACATGAAACTTTCTCGTTGTAATGTCTAACAGCCCCTGAAATATCCTCATCTCCATGAGTTAGTAATAATTGTAGCATTTCAACTGCTAGCATAATTATTTCCATTAAATATCATATATACATGCATTCAACAAATGCATTCAAGCATAAACAACTCTATCATGCATGAGTGTAAATCTACCACTTACACACTATGCATGAGTGAAACTCTCTATGCATCTCTATTAAATGCACCCTTCCATTGATTTTGTAATGTCATTTATCTAAGTCATCTATCCCACCATGGTGAATTGGAAGGTCTATCCAATGCCTCGACACATCATCCATACACTTCCTATTATTTGTTCAACCATTTGTATGTCTTCCTTTTTAACCCAAACACTACACCAAGAATAGAATTCTATGGTGTTCTTTAGTTTTAGCAAAAAGGTTGCAGTCCAAACCTTAGCTATAAGTAGGAAGTTTCCTTGGATACTGTGTGGCACTAAATCCTTTCCATATCCATCCATGTCATGGCCTCAGACATGACTAGATTTGTTGGCATTCATTCCTATCACAGGATCATACCCTTGTATTTCTTTGGTCATTAGCTCATAACCAATATAACATGACATGCTACCATGTCATTTGTATGCATTCAAAAGCTAAACAACTTTTATAATTATCACAACTCTTCATCCTTTACCACACCGAGTGGTGTATCATTTTCATTAATGCATTCCAATTATATATTACTATCATTTTATAAAATAACTCTCGTTGGGGAATTCTTACCTAATTCCCTTCAGCAATTATGCAGCATAAATGCATAAAATTCATACATGTATAGTTTCCTTTAAATAAATTTGATGCTACCTGATTAGATAGTAGCATTATGAATGCCCATGCCTCCTTCACCAACCTCTTATGCAACATTTCATATTTAGTTGCTTCCTTTTATATGGAGGACTTCCATATGTAACAACATCAACAACAACACTTGCAACCATGCAATAAATTTCCTTTTACAAAAACTACTCCTAGTCTTTAT
>ML797325.1:62878-111105 GCA_009831015.1 Picea engelmannii | reverse complement strand
TATATATATCACAATTTACATGTACTAATGCATATCTATATACACTAATAATGCATCTTTAACATGCTTCTAATTGCATATGTAATCTAACTTTTGGTGCTATGTATGGTTGTCCCACATGCGTCCATATCATATTTGTTGCTACAACAACTACAACAACTTCTATCATCATTCACAATTATCTTTGTTATTCCTGGCTATCCTCAATTTCCCTGAATTCCTACACCCCTTTTGTGCTCTCATTGTAATCAATGTACTTGATTATTTATGTCCTGAGCACAGTTCTAGCCCAACCACTCTTGGCCATTTTTACATTTTCATCCAGATACTGTGTTGATATTAATATTCGGCCTTAGTATATTTTTTGGATCCATCTGTCCCAACAAATACATGACTAAATTACATTCACAACCATGCTCTCTTATTGGCTTTTGATCTTCAACCTCCATTTACTTTTTTGCACCAAACTAATTTCGCCTTTCCTTGACTGAGCACTTCAGCACTTGTAGTTGCTTGAACCATTTGTTTCTCCTTTCCTGACCCATTTGGTTTCAAATTGACATGCATAGTCAATTTCTAAGATATTGCAATGCTACACAATGTCTTCTTTTCGAGCTTCCTATAATTAACTGAAACTAGTTAGCATAGTTTTTAATTTCTATCATAAATTCCAATGATACTTCCCACCCATGAAATGTCACAAACAACTATTTTCCACTTGAGATGGGTTCTTTGTGGTACCCTCTCTTCTGCATACCAAGACAGATAGAACCATTTTCTTCCTTATGGTTCCTTATTGATTTCCCTTCAGAAAATCATCTCCATGCTTGAACCTTTTTGGATTGAAATCCCAAACTACCTTGGGAATGCACTAAACACACTTTGGAAAGAACCATCATTCTCTCTATATACATCATAAATCCTATTTTTATTGTTGTCACAGTTCCTTATGTGTAGCCATAGACCTCAAATAATTAGGCATCCATCTAGTGGTACATTTTCTTACTTTCTCCTATTGTTCATGGACATTACCCACTTCTCGGATTCACTTAATTTATGGAATTCCTCTCCTATAAATCTAATTGCATCCTTCTAAATAAAATATGCACATAATGAATTAATTATGCATCTGCTGGAACTTATTTAGTATGTACACATCTTCATTTCTTCACCCCTGAAGTTATCTCATACAACCATGCTTCCACTACACTACTCTGATAACAATCATGGAGGTGCTCTCTCCAAAACTTTAGGACCAATCCTTGGAGATGTTACATATTATTTCCATGTATACACTATGTCTTTCTTTATCAGAAGACTAGCATCTTGACATATAAATATTTTAAAGCAGATATTCCCACATTGTACTGCCTTATATGTACATTGGCATCCTTTAGAGTGCATGGACTTTCACTACATGCACTAAATGATCTACTCTTCTACCCATATTCCATTGAGAACTCTGATTAACATGAGTGGATTTCCTATAGTGGATTCCCAAGACTTTATGGTTGCACCCATATTAATATCTTAACATTCTTTGGTCTTGGCCTTTGATCATCTTGTGATATATTCTTGACATAAAATTGTGTCCTCAAGTTCTTCTACTCATTCTTGATACCATATCCAACTCTTTCATATTCTATAAAACCGTCTTTTGTATTATCATGCTTTGCATATCCATATAAACCTATGATACATGCATTATCATGTATTGCAGACGGATTTCCCACCTAGCATCCACATCTGATGTGCATAATTGTCATCTGGAATTATTTCCCCAAACAAGAATTGTATTAGGGTCTTCCATGTTGCTTATTGAACCCAATATCTGATCCAATGACTTCTTAAATAAACCAAATATATAATGAAGAATTTTCTTTGTCCATATTTCTTCTATCTGTAGACATATCTATCACTTTCTTTGTTTTAATTGTAATCATAGCATCTAAAAACATGCATACAACAACATTTGTTAGCTAAAAACACAATATACAATTCTAGTAGCATATGTACAATTTTTCCCCTTTATGGTCACCAGAAATATTTTTTCTAACTTTCGTTGAATTATGTTGCTCATCTCACAATTTTGGGTGATCAAATGGACTCATATTTCCAATACCCTTCCAATGACTAATTTCTTTATCAATTTTGAGTTTTGAGCAGAAAGTTATAGTCATTTGATTATTACCCAAAAACTCCTTCAACCAGGTGCAATTTTCAACTATGCTTATACATCCTTGCACATGCTCCTTTGGAAATTTTATAGGATCTCAACTGGGTTCCTTCATGACCATATGTTGGACATTCTGGACAAGTTTCATCCTTATCTAAGCTCTGGGATGCTAGATACATCCTTCTGAATTTTCAAGCCAATTAATATTTTTGGTCATGAATGCTATAGGTGGCTTCTACCTCCTCTTGTGAATTTGTATGTGCCAAAATTTATGTTTTGGATCCATAGTTGTCTTCTATGGATCAATAGATTTCCATAGACTACTCATGTGCCCCAATCCGATTTCGGAGCAAGAGGTTATGCCCCTCAAAAGTTAACTGGGTATTAAAATTTTCCTTCCACTATTTGGCATGTAACTCCCTCATACTAACTTTGTTTGATGAATGGATTAAACTATTAGAAATATCTCTTTGAGCTCTTGCATTTGAGTTACAAATACTAAGTGCACTCTATTTCCATGCCTATTTGGCATGTAACTCCCTCATACTAACTTTTTTTTGATGAATGGCTTACACCATTAGAAAGCTCTCTCCAAGATCTTGCATTTGAGATAAAAATACTAAGTGCACTCTATTTCCATGGTTTTCAAGTTGCTAAAAACATTGTTTAAGGCCTCAAAAATTCCCTGCAAAAACATGACCTGGAAAACACCAAAATTTTCCAATAATTTTCAATAATTTCTAAATAATCTATTTTAATCTGGTCAACTAGGATGCTAACATGGTTCCTATGTCTACCTGGAACCTCGAGGTGGTTCCATGACATCTCCCTGGCCACTCGGGTCCTACCTTGTTGGCCTCCACCTTCCATCTTTCTACTCCTTTATCTCTTTCCTCCACTAGCATGCACATTATTCTATTTTTTAGTCCCCACAAGTCCTTGGTTACCATGTGGCGCCTTTTCATTGAGTCGCGGGGATGGGCGAGTCCCATCATGTGCCCATTCTTCATGTGCACATGAATTTTCATGTTGGTTTGATCTGAGGGTGGAGGTTTAGGGAACTTTCGATGGCCCACAATGCATTGCAGCCCCCCAAGCATTTTTTACTGTTAAAATAGGGGGGAGGGGCCACAAAACTTAAAATTAGTTAAGCCACTGGTCATGTTTCATGTATCGACACATTGTGCCCCTCCTGGCCTATAGTTAATGTAACCCCACAGGACCCCCTACCCTGCAATTCACATGGGGTTGACGTGTGTCCTAGACTCAAGGTCCCATCGGGTAGGAATATGTTGCCACTGTGTACATGTACCACACCTACCACCTCTACCACACCTGCCTTTGTGTACCTACCACCATGGAAGTACACTTCATTTTTATGCCATGTCAGCTGACACATGGCTCCCACGTCATGATGACGTCGACGTACAGAAAAATTCCCAATTTTTTTTTATTTTACCTATTTTCAAAATTTTCCAAAAATGCCCAATTTTGAAACTCTTCCCATGGTCGCCATTACAACTTTGTATTACCTTCAAATAATCGAATTCATACCTAGGAATAGCAATTTAACATCTGCATATAAAATTTGACATCCTTCCCATCGAATTCTCCATAAATTTACTGCATAATTTAGGTCTTTTGCCCAATTTCACCTCATTTTGAAGTTTCTTTTGGGTCTCCATTGAAGCTCTAATAATAAGCTTCATATAATCAATTACATCTCTATTTGTATTAATTCAAATTCATCACCTGTAATTCGACTCCTACACATCGAATTCCTCATGGATTCATGTGCAGAAATTGGGGCTTTTACCCAATTTCACCCATTTTGTCCATGGCGCTCTGCAATTATTGAATTTCAATCAATTTCAAACCCAAATTTGCCCAATTAAATATTGAAAACGACTGTCTCTCATTCTTGGATTCGAATCTTTCAAATTTCCCCATGAAATTCTTCCAATTTTACAAGAATACTTTCTTCAAACATCTTGCAAACATACTCCAGAAATTGATTTTCTGCAATTTTCGTCTTCAAAACTCTATTAACTCAGCCAATGCAGGCTTAGTATTGAAACTAGAGCTCTAATAACACTTTGTAACATCCCTAGCTCCCTTTTGGGCAATGCCACATCAAAGTTGTGACCTATGATACCATTTTGATTTACTAATATGCTTTGCATATGAACAAGTTATGCAAAATAATAACAACGTACAATAATATGTGCATACGTATAAAATTTCAACCACGGAAATAAATACATTACATACAGTAAGCATCATGTAAAAATAATTACAACACAATGTAATTAACAAAATTAGAGACATTACACAACATAGTAGTACTTGCTAAAGGAACACATATGTGTTGTCGTAAAAACACCAATTGCTTGCAGACCTTCCAAGTTCCTCCCGGACATAGACTGCATTGCTCATAACTCTCTGCAGTGGGTCACCCCCGAGCTGGGGCCAAAACTCCACCAAGGAAAAGGTATCCTAAGCCAAGAGAAGGTCTATATGCAGCCCAAAATACCCATACTAAGGTGCCAACTATGGTAGACATCCTACAGTGTCTCATTCCCCGCATGCATGTCCCACCCGAGGAAGTGTGCCCCTTCTCTGTTCAATAATCCTTTGACCACCCCACTTCCCTTCTGGGGATTCAGCAACAAGTCGGACATGAAGTCTCAAATCCATGTAGTTCCAACTCAGCACCTTGAGAATCAATTCCCAACATTTATCTCACCTGGAGAGAATTCTCACAGGCCTGAGAACTCGCTTCTTCACAGCACACAGGCCTGAAAAATCGCTTCTTCAATCCAATTCTACCCATAAAATGCTACTAACCTTGCCCAATCTAGGTACCACTGCATAGTATGGCTTTCTAGTACCAAGGATGGAAAATGGTGGAATAATGATGAAGGAATGATTAATATTACACTACATTCACAAAGTATATATTCATGGGTCTTATGTGACACTTGGCACATAAGTACTAATTGTGTCCCCTACATGTAATTTGTTATCTTTCTTTGGGAACTTAGGATAACATAATGTATATGTATCCATAAATTAAACTTTTAGGAAATATTATTAAAATATTCCCTTGGCTTAAGCCATCTAGAATTATCCCCTCTTCCCATACTCTTAGCCTCCTTTCCCTTTCTAGTGGAGTTCAACCCCCCATACTCTTTTTCCTGGTTGGTCTTCAATAATGGTGTGATTTTACTAATAATCTGAGTGATTACATATTACAATAATAGTCTCACTGGCCTTTTAGCATCTAGGCTCTCTGACCTAATAATCATACACACACACTAGCCTATAATATCATAACTCACCAACCTATGAAACATATGTACAATTACAACTAGGGATCAACCTGGGCGTATTACATATAAAATCATTTAAGCAATGGAAATTCTCTTCACACCTAGCACTCCATTCAAACTTTACTCCTTTCTTTTTCAAAGATGTTATTGGGCGTGCAATTTTGGAGAATCCTACAATGAATCTCCTATAGTAGCTAGCTAGACCCATAAATGATCTAACCTATGAAATATTTGTTGGCATTGTTCAACCCTTGATTGCTTCAACCTTTTCCAGATCCATTGTTATGCCATCTTCTGAAACATGTGTCCTGGATAATGGATATGTTTTTAATAATAAAAAAAGTGCATTTACTCAATTTGACATATAATTGGTGCTCTCTCAACACTTGTAGCACCATCCTCAAATGTCTCTCATGCTCCTCTTCTAACTTGGAATAGATAAGAATATTATCCAAGAATACAATGACAAACTTGTCCAAGAAATCTTTGAACACCCCATTCATCAGAGACATAGATGTAGTCGGTGCATTTGTCAGCCCAAAAGGTACCACCACAAATTCATAGTGCCCATACCTTGTCTGAAAGGTTTCTTTTTAGTATCCTCTTCTTTGATTCTCGCTTGATAACAACCTAACCTCGAGTCAATCTTGGAGGATATATTTGATCCTTTCAACTGATCAAAAATATTTTCAATCCTTGGCAAAGGATATTTGTTCTTGACTACAACCTTGTTCAACTGTCTAAAGTCAATACATAACCTTGACATTCCATCCTTTTTCTTGATAAAAATAACTAGGGAACCCCAAGGGGAAACACTTAGGTGTATGTACCCTTTCTTTAACAACTCTTCTAGTTGCATTTACAACTATTTTAGCTTCAACGTGCTCATTTTGTAAGGAGTCTTAGATACTGGGGCAGCTCCAGGCATTAAGTCAATAAATAAATATATATCCCTCTTTGGTGACAATCCTGGCAACTCCTCAAACACATCTTCAAACTCCCTCAAATTTGGATAATCTTCAAGACTTGTCTCTTTATCCTTCATTGGCTCTTCCATATGGGATGCATATATCTGGCACCCTTTTCTAAAACTTATTTTCAGCTGCAAAGCTAAAACCTCTTGGACAAATATAGGCCTTGGAATACCATGCATTGTCCTTCGATTCCCTTCCTCATCAAGACATGTTAAAACTTTGTTATAACAATCTAAAACAACACAATTATTTTCTATCCAATCCATCCAAATCAAGAAGTCATAGGACCCAAGCGGTATGATGTTCAAATCTTCCTTAGTGTTAGTTCCATTCATGTTTATAGGGAATTCTTTAACAAGTTGATTAATTCTTCTCTTGGTTCTAGTAGCTAGTTGAACTAACAAAGACCTTTCATGCTTACATTTCTTTAAATTAAATCATTCAACTAGATTTGGATCTTATAGCTATGACTAGCTCCATAATCAATTAAAAAAGTTATGGGTTGATTATCAATCTTACCTTCCACTTCAATCGTGTGGGATTGATAGTATTCTTGTCTATTATCCAAGGTTGCATAGATCCTTGGCATGTTTTTTCCCACGTCCTCTATTGTCTCCTCTTTCTTGATGATATGCATAATCTTCATCTTATCTCCTCGGTGAGGAAAATATTTATACATGTGATCTCCTTCACATCCCAAACACTTTATGGGTTTTTTTTTTGGCCTCTTTCCCAAGGACTCATTTTATGATCACCTTGAGATGGTTTTCCTTGTTGGTTTGCTTGAAAACTATTCCTTATAAAAGGTGGCTTGAATCCTTTCTTCCTTTGATCCATATTTCCTTTCTTCTTGTCATCCCAGGCCCTTTGTAAAGTTGGTCTTCATTTGTTCTACTCATACAAATACTTGGCATTTCTTATGGCTTCTTCTAAATTATTGGGCTCATCAAACTAAATTGTATCCTCATAGAAGGATGGCAGTCAACTTAGAAGCCTTTGAATTTTGACCTTCTTATCTCTGATGAAGGTTAGATACCTGAGAAGTTCAAAGAAAATTTTCTCATATTCATCCATAGTCATGTTCACAATTTTGAGTTCGAAGAAATATTGCATCTTCTTGTCAGAATATTTCTCTGACAAGTATTGTTTCTAAAAATACTTCTTGAATTGATTCCAACAAATTATTTTCTCATCAAGGTGCTTAGCTAGCTTTAGTTGATTCCACTACATAGATTCATTTCCTTGAAGGTGGTAGATTGCAATTTTGGCTTCTACATTCGATGAGTAATCATGTAACTGGAAATATTTCCTCATTCCCAGCAACCATGCTTATGCATCTTCTCCTTTCTTGTTTTCTCCATCAAAAGATGGTGGCTTGATCTTCCTAAGCTCCCCTTGCAAACTATCTAACCCATGTCTTCTTCTTTGATGCCTGACAGGAGACATATTTGGGCTATTTTCCGACCCTGAATGTGCTTATGCTCTTCTAGTTGAGTGCCCTAGGGAATGATGATGTTGATTCATGGTAATACTCTTTGATTGTCTAGGCTCTCTATGATCATCTCTCATGTCCTGAGATCTAAATGTTTCTACTTTCCTAGCACTAGCTACTTGTTTTTTGATAGAAATTTTGTTGACTTTCTTCTATAGAATATTCAGGATTTTTAGTATCTCCACCTGAACTTTCATGATCTTTTTATTATAGTCCATATAGATCTACACCTCTCTTTGTAGGCTTCTCATAGTTATGAGCTCATGCCTATCTCTCCTTCCATTAGACTTGGTCTTAGCATTACCCATTTTGAAATGTAGTCCTTTGATTTCCTCTCCATGGTTGTAGGACCCTTGAGCATCCTCTATATCTCTATTTCTCATATAGGAACTAAATTCTACTTTTTTGTATCTCTAATTCAGCAAGAATGTGCATGCAATAATTGTTTTTAGAACTAAGCATATTACAAAATATTTATTAATTAGATTATAGGTTATTATTCACATCAATTTATGAAGAATATAATGAACCAAATCGTAATTGGATTCCTTAAATACATTCTTCTCCAAAACAGCTCTCCAATGACCATACGTGTGCCTCATTCTAAGCTCTGAGAAAAAAGTTACAACATTCACAAGTTGTAATTTTCCACTCACTTACTTTTATAGAAATCTCTTTATTACTTCTGAGAAATTTGTTTAGCACTCAATTCAAAATTCTGGGTGGAGGGATGTCTTCTCCTCCTCGAGACATTTTCAATGATTATTCATTTTCTCATTTCTGACCTCCGAGCTGAAAGTTATGGTACAGAGAAGTTTTGACTATTTTTCTCGTTTAATCCATGTATGTTATAGGTGTCGTATTCCTTTTCCTATACATTTTCACATACCCAGATCCCGAATTTGGCTCCATGGACTTCTTCTATGGTTCATAAATTTTCCATAGACTACTCATGTGCCTCAAATGGACACATGAGCAAGTTTTGTCTTTTGGAAGTAATTTGGCGCCGAATTTTTCCCTTAAATGTTTCAACTATAACTTTCTCATACGAGCTATGTTTTGCGCTCGGAGTAGCTTGTTGGATAGTTCTCTCTGAGTTGTTTCATCTGAGATGCAACTATAGAGTGTACCTTGGTACACTCTATTATCGTGGGTTTTGATTGCTTAAAAATGTCGTTTAGGGCCTCGCAAGTTCATAACCTTCAAAAACCCGAAAAATTCATAAAATTTCATACAAAATTGATTGTTTTAATATTATGACACCCCTTTAAATCTAGGTTGTTGATCTCAAATCAGGTTAAATATGAGTCATTGATTTGGGCTCCATCGACAATCAATGATCAACACATTCCTTTGGACACGCACAACATTTTTCCCAAACTGTCGACCCGACCGTCGACCATCGTCCCATTCCCTTGACAGTTGATTCACAACACAACACTAAACCGTCCAACCCAACCATCGATTGTCAATAGTCGGTGATTTTCATTGGTGAATGGAACTCCTTACCGATTCGGCATACGCTCAACCATTGGTTGATCGGTCATCGATCATTTCTCTTAGCAACCATTTGTAACACATCACTAAATTGGTCAACCCCACCATCGACCATCACTCATTGGTGATTCTTTTTTACTAATGAAACACTTCTCCACTTTGGCCAACCCAATCGTTATTCCATCGACCATCAGCCATTTATGTTGACTGATGAAAACACTTCCTCAATTCAACTGACCCGACTATTGGCCATCAACCATTTCTTTGGTTGATGTGGCAACTTTTGATGTGGAATGACACATGGATGTTTATGTGGCATGACACATCATCCCAAGGTATCAACTTGGATGATGTGGCATGACACGTCTTCCTCATCTTTTCTTCATCATTCATCAATCGTTTATCTTGGATTACTCGAACACCTTGCTAATTCGATCGACCCGACCATCAGTCATATGTCATCAACGACCAAAACACTTTGTCGATCCGGTAAACCCAACAATCGATCATCGGTCGTTGTCGGTGCAATTATTTGCATAATATATTACCAAACATAAATTATCAACCGGGATTCGTAATGAAAAGAGTTGATGCATTATATGTGCCGATAACAGATAGGTTCCTATGTTTGATGAGTATAGTTCAATCAAGAAAACCATATAAGAACCACTACTCTGTTTTCACACTTGAAAAATAACATTCTTCACACAATTCATAAATTAGAAAGCAAAACTTGCAATCATGCACTCAAAAGATTTTGCACAGATAATGCCTTGCCCATTTACAAGCTCATGAAGTGGAAAGATGGACTTTGAATTAGTTATATGTAGCTTCTACTCTTAACAACAACTAGCAAACAAATATGGGCACACTTCAACAATACCACTCCAAACTTAGAAGAGAAAACTGATAAAAAAACTTTTCAAGCAAACAGTGAATCGAAAGGTTCTTTCTTAGGTGACAAATCTGTTCATTAGAGGCTCATGAAATGAAAAGATGAACTTAAGATCTGTCTCCTGGACAAACTAAACTAACAAGTGGGATGCTCCATTAAAGCTCTTGTATGGTGAAATATGGAGATCCAACTATTCATGCATTACCACATTTTGCAACAAATTCGAATAGTGAAATTAAACAAAATATCATTAAATCAAAATAACAAATACATGAAATGAAAATCTACACTAACAATTTACAATAAGCTTAACAAGATGGATCGGTGGCCCTTGCGGATGCCAACATAGAATCTTTTAGATCACCAGATGTTAACTTCTAAGAGAGACAAAATCACTTAATTGAATCTTGCATTAATCTCCAACAAGTAGGTTTACAAAAAGAGTATTTTCATGAATCCATTCTACATCATAACAATTATCCTTTAAGAACCATTCTTACATCATGATAATTCATTTCTACTCAGACCTATGAGGTCTTATTTATACATAAAATCCATGGAGGAATGGATGAAACTGAATCCTCAAACTAAGAAAACAATTTTTACAATTTTAGGAGAAATCCCAAAAATCTGTGTTTTTTAACAATTTAGACAGATTCGATTTATTCCCCCACCATATCTCCCAAACCAATTCTAATTTTTAAAAATGGCCCATGTTCTACTTAATTTGTTATATTCTAGACAAAACCCATGTTTTAGAATTTTCAGATCTGATACCATATGCACGTAAATAGAGGCTCAAGTTGGTAGTTTGAGTTTTTTTTATAATTTTGGCAGAATCATTCCCCCTGAGCTGGAGGTCCACACGTGCGAGATGGGTGAATTATGACTCACATTTTCTCATGAAAACATCATTCTAGACAAAACCCATGTGCCCGATTTTCCTCTAGAATCTTTCCAAAATTTTGAATTATTTCTAGTACCGGATTAGCACAGGCTGGTACTGGAATAGGTGGAGCCTTGGTACCGGATCATGCTGCTTAAGAGTCAAAGTGATTATTATCATACATAATCAAGCATTTAATCGAATTAACTCAAGAAAACTAAACAAATCATGCCTTAATCATAAGTTACCTCTCTATGCACATGATCAAGGTCATTAATTGCATTTATGGATGAAACAGTCAATTAGATACACATAGCATAGGTAAAATTGACTCAGACATAGATAATATAGGGTAATAGAAGTGTCAATACTGAGACTCAACATTCCCCCGTGCTTAAGTCATTGCATGTCCTCATGCAACTATGATCTTCAAAGTTTTACAATTGATGATACTCCTCACTCGATCAAGCATTCCCTGAAGTTAAGTCTTATCCATTATGTTTTCAATCAAAGTTATGATAAAGGGCTAGATGCGACTCTAATATGATTATAGGATAGTGGTCAAGAGTTTTCATAATGACTTTGACTAATAGGCCCCCTTGGCTAGATTACCTTTAAAACAAAAGTGATATAAACTTAATTTAGATATCATTTGAAGAGAAGAACACATAAAAGAATACATCCCAAGATGATTAACTTGTTTCTTATCCAAGTTTGTAGAGATGAAGTTTTTAAAGATAGAATTCTAAAGTGGATACTTGAAGGTTCTTAAGAACATCATCTGAGAGATATAAAGGTCATCTCCTAGCCTTGATTTGATAATGATTGCTTCATAATGATACCCAAGGGTTTATGTTCAGTTTTAAGTGTGTCACTTTATGTTTTTCAACTCCCTTTACCCGGCATAGCCCCACTGCCAGCAGGCTTGTTCAGTACCCCGGCGGGTTTACCTTAGTACCATACAAGCATGGCCCCGCTACCAGCAGGCCTATTCAGTACCCCGGCGGGTTTACTTGTACTTCCTGATACTTCCTTTTTATTATATTACTCAAAAGATTTAGAATAATGTATATTGTTCATTGACATTTTTTAGAGTATAAGGAAGGCAGGTGGTACGAGAGTGTTTTAGATTTATTAGGCACACAATTAATTGTTTGCAATTATCCCAAGGGTGACATCATCCACATTCAAATTAAATCATCAGTTATTCAATGTATAATGTAACGTCTCGGATAATGACTAAGAGGTCCCTCTAGTTAATCCTATTAGGGTTCTCATGAAAGTTCATTGCGGTTTTGCAAGGGCGGTCCACCACATGAGGTTTTCATCAATACCTCTCAAGAGAAACTTGTAAAGATAAACTTGGATAAAAGCTTGTTGAATCAACTAGGTTAGTACTATACATAGTGGTGTCACCACTTTTCAATGGATATTTCAATGAGCAATCACTTCTTCAAAATAATGAGGTAATAGGACAAGTGCACCCATTATCATATACAGCTAAATGTGAAAATATCTTCTTAAAGGAGAGCAAGGGTGATTCATTCAAGGTTGAGTGTATAAATGGAGGAAGATGTGCATGAGAGTAAAAATAATTCAACACGAGACTTAAATGATCTTTGATAGAAAGAACATGCAAGGGGCATATGATGGATGATTTTTGCTTATTCATGATGACAACCACTTCACCAAGGAATTTAGTGATAATATACTAGGAGATGTATAGGAGGGCTTGTAAAATTTCATGGTAGGGAGCGTGCAATAATTGAGAGTAACCATATGTTTACTGCATAATTAGTCTAATTCCTTTAGTAAAACGAAAAATGTTGAATTTATATGTCCTAGTACTTAAATCGAGTAGCAAAACTTAAATATATGATTAGAGCTACCAACACCTTATTACCAGTACAGGATCGTCTGAGTACCGGATGGACGCAGGGTTGTGCTTCAGTACCGGAATAGAATGGTACTGGAATTCTGGAATGACTATCAAATCCCAGCACTGAACATGTTGATTTGGCCTCGCCGACGGAAGTTGCAAAAGAATATGAAGGTTTCAACAACCACTCCCCCATGCCTAAGGTTTTGCATGGCCTCATGCAAACAAAGTGAGATTTTAAAAAGGGTTGCTCAGAGAGTTGTGAACACCTGCTAAAAACAAACCAATAGAACTAATTAAAACTGGATTTTAATTCATGCTTACAAATAGAAAATTTAAGGAAAATGTCAAAAATTGAATTATTAGTTATGAATAAAATGGTTTGGAATTAAAATTTAGTTTCAACTTATATTAAAAAGATCATTGAAATGATCATCCTTGTGAAATAGTGGTCTTAAAATATATAGGTAAATATAAAGGATGAATGCATCATTTTTAACAACTTTAAGGAAAAGAAGAATTTCGAAGAAATAGGTCATGAAGCACTCCCTTAAGTGTTATCTTCCGTTGACAAGGATGTCTTCTTTGCTTTTGAAACCCTTCCAGTATTATGTGTGCATTCGAAGGATGAAGAGATTCACTTCTCATAAGATTCCAAACAAAATCATCATAACTTTTAAAAAGAAATCTACTATAGGAACAAAAGATCTTAAACTGATTGCTTTATTAGCTTTTGACATTCCCATTTATGAAAAGTATGAAAGATAGGTTGCATTGTACTTATGTGCGACATTTATTTATTTATTTACCTATCCTACTCTAATTGAACAAAAGAAAATGTCCTTCAAGTATAGGAATACTTTTAGTGAATCCATGTGCGTACCAGGGTTAGAAATATATCCATACTCGGGTTTAAAAGATAAATTTTAATGCATACCGGAGTATGAAGGACCAACTGCTTTGATGATGAGATCAAGCAATAAATAAAAGAGTGGTGTGGCCTAATAACTAATTGAAACCATATTTCAATAGGATTACTATATTCTTGTTTCTCTTCTTTGTTTAGGTCACACCGAATGTCCTCCTCTACCATCCAATGCAGATTATCATCTTTAAGATGATTGGTATTTGGAGTACATACAGAATTTTTTGAGAGGCATGATAAGGACTCCTCAATCTCAGGTTCCACTGGTTTCTCTCCATTGAATTCTATCCATGATTCTTTATTCTCCTTAACAAATTGATAAGAGGAATCCGACGGGACTTCCAAATCTTCCTGTGGAGAGACAACTAGATTCTCGATTGTTGTGAAGATATGCTCTTTCTGAGAGGTGGATATCCCAACTGTCGCCAGAATGCGAGAAATTTGTTCAAGAAACATTCTTCAAGCTCTTGATCATCCTTGAATTACTCTAGCTAGTTGATGATACATGTTTCGCAACACAGATTAGTACTCGGGGGGTTCTTACAGCACCCCAAACATGATTTATCATTAAAGATCTAAATTTTAAAACTATTTGCAAAAGAAAAACACACCAAACTTGATAGGTCATCCATAAAACCAATCCAAAACCATTAAATAAATCTGATTCAAATACTACCTATTATTGTTTACAACTCCTCGGCAACGATGCCAAAATGTTGGTGCAATTATTTGCATAATATATTACCAAACATAAATTATCAACCGAGATTCGTAATCAAAAGAGTTGATGCACTATATGTGCCGATAACAGATAAGTTCCTATGTCTGATGAGTATAGTTCAATCAAGAAAATCATATAAGAACCAATACTCTATTTTCACACTTCAAAAATAACACTCTTCACATAATTCATAAATTAGAAAGCAAAACTTGCAATCATGCACTCAAAAGATTTTGCACAGATAATGTCTTGCCCATTTACAAGC
Source organism: Picea engelmannii (assembly GCA_009831015.1). NCBI lineage: Eukaryota > Viridiplantae > Streptophyta > Pinopsida > Pinales > Pinaceae > Picea > Picea engelmannii. The sequence goes on along the minus strand of ML797325.1, from coordinate 96,063 downwards.
TCATGAAGTGGAAATATGGACTTTGAATTAGTTATCTGTAGCTTCTACTCTTAACAACAACTAGAAAACAACTCTGGGCACACTTCAACAATACCTCTCCAAACTTAGAAGAGAAAACTGATAACAAAACTTCTCGAGAAAACAGTGAATCGAAAGGTTCTTTCTTAGGTGAAAAATTTGTTCATTAGAGGCTCATGAAATGAAAAGATGAACTTAAGATCTGTCTCCTGGAGAAACTAAACTAACAAGTGGTATGCTCCATTAAATCTCATGTATGGTGAAATATCGAGATCCAACTGTTCCTGCATTACCACACTTTGCAACAAATTCGAATAGTGAAATCAAACAAAATATCATGAAATCAAAATAACAAATACATGAAATGAAAATCTACACTAACAATTTACAATAAGCTTACCAAGATGGATCAGTGGCCCTTGCCGATGCCAACATGGAATCTTTTAGATCACCAGATGTTAACTTCTAAGAGAGACAAAATCACTGAATTGAATCTTGCATTAATCTCCAACAAGTAGGTTTACAAAAAGAGTATTTTTATGAATCCATTCTACATCATAACAATTCTCCTTCAAGAACCATTCTTACAACATGATAATTCCTTTCTACTCAGACCTATGAGATCTTATTTATACATAAAATCCATGGAGGAATGGATGAAATTGAATCCTCAAACTAAGAAAACAATTTTTACAATTTTAGGAGAAATCCCAAAAATTTGTTTTTTAACAATTTGGGCGGATTCGAGTTATTCCCCCACCCATATCTCCCAAACCAATTCTAATTTTGAAAAACGGCTCACAAATTACTCAATTTGTTATATTTTGGACAAAACCCATGTCTTAGAATTTTCATATATGATACCATATGCACGGAAATCGAGGCACAAATTGGCAGTTTGAGTTTTTTTTATAATTTTGGCAGAATCATTCCCCCTGAGTTGGAGGTCCACACGTGCGAGCTGGGTGAATTATGACTCACGTTTCCTCATGAAAACATCATTCTGGAAAAAAACCTTGTGTCTGATTTTCCTCTAGAAGCTTTCCAAAATTTTGAATTATTTCTAGTACCGGATTAGCACAGGCTAGTACTGGAATAGGTGGAGCCTTGGCACCAGATAATGCTGCTTAAGAGTCAAAGTAATTAGTATCATACATAATCAAGAATTTAATTGAATTAACTCAAGAAAACTAAACAAATCATGCCTTAATCATAAGTTACCTCTCTATGCACATGATCAAGGTCATTAATTGCATTTATGGATGAAACAGTCAATTAGATACACATATCATAGGTAAAATTGACTCAGACATAGATAATATAGGGTAATAGAAGTGTCAATACTGAGACTCAACAGTATTCGACAAATTATGTCGGTAACCAAAATACTTTTCCAATCTGGCCAACCCAACCATTGGTTGTCGGTCGTTAATGACTTCAGTTGGAAACTAAAATATTTTTCCAATCCAGCCGACCCAACCATCAACCATTGGTAATTGGGTACTTATGTTAGAAACCAAAATACTTTTCCAATACGGTCAACCTGACTATCAGCCATTGATCGTCCACGTTTTCCTTTTGCCAACTCCAACATTTAGAAAATTTTGATCAAATATCCGATGAATTTGGATTGTCGATCTCCAAGCCAAGATGATCTTGACCATCGATCGACTCCTCTTTTTCAACTTCTGAGAAATAAACAAACTATCGATCTGCTCCACTTCACAAACCTCTAAAATTGAATCATGGTCATCGATCAGTTCCAATCTCCCTACAACCAAAAATGAATCTTGTTCATCGATTTGATCTATTTTCCAAATGGCCAAAAATGAATCTTGACCGTTGATCTACCAGACTTTAGTAACCTCTGAAATCCTTATAAATTTTTAAATTTATCAAAAATGAATCCAGACCGTCAATCTCGAGATCGAACACGGTCTTAGTCGTTGATACTTCAAACTCTTCCTAGCTCCATCGACCTCCATTAAAATGCAAGTTTTGACCTTTCAAGTTGAATCTAACTCTGTAATTTGGATGATTGATTCCATTAAACATCTCAAACAGATTTAAGGCAATTATATCTGACATTTGTCTCACTAATTTAGGGATTTCTCTCTGCTTATCATCGTTTTTTCCCTAATTTCATCATAGATCAAAATCTGTGACAACGAATTTGCCCAAATTTGCACTGGTTCTTAGCCCATATGGGTCCAATGTTGAACCAGAAGCTCTAATACCACTTTGTAATGTACCTAGCCCCTAGTTGGGTCATGTCACTGCTAAAATGACCCAATTAAAAAATTTGGTACTTAATCAAAATGTGAAAATAACACACAACATGACATCCATACACATGCAATTGTATATGTTGCTTGAAAATGTAAATGCAATTACTTAATTGTGCTTAGTAACAAACAAATAACACATAGCAACATTAAACCACACAATTGGTAATTCATATGCATCATTCTACTCACAACAAGCACAATAAATAGAATATATCAGAGTAAAAATACACATCAACTATATCAACATTTAACGTGAATAACAACAGCAAATAAACACGCTTATCTTATAAAAGTATGCAATATGTTGCAAAGGACGAACGTTCCTCCCAATCGTAGGCTTGTTATTCCAAATCTCAATATAAATCCACCCCTGAGCAGGGGCTATGAATCCACAAGAGACGGTGGTCCCTAAGGCTGGATAATGCCCCCCTCTCAATAGTCAATTCCCATAGAAAATTCTAGTCCACCAACTCTCTTATTTTCAACTTGTACAACCCAAGCAATGGAATCCCTCTTCACTGTTCATAGTCCCTCAAGAATTTCCACTCACCTCTAGGGATTCGAGCATAGTTGGACATAAATTCTACTTGATGGGACCTCAATAATTCTATAGTTGCAACACAAATTCACCCAGCAGCAAAATGCATGCTTCCTTGGTGAATTTCAAACAACACATTACTCCTAAGCACGCAGCCTCTTTCTCCACAAATTTTCTAGCTCCAAACAGCTGCCAAACTTTCCCACAACAACTACCTTCAAGCTTCAACACTCAGAACTCTATTGATGACCAGAAAACTCCATGTAAAAATTGCTCTCTGTACAAAAACATGAATGTGCAAATTTGGTCTCCTACCCATACAAATTTCCCTTCTTTCTCTTTCTTGCTCGACTTGTACTCTTCCCCAAGTTGATGGTACTCATCCCCCATCCTCTCATTAACTATGGGAAGTAACTCTCACACCAACCCTCTTACACGAATTCAATGATTAGGCTCTATAACTCTCAACAAATAATGGAAGGTTCATGGTAAGGATAATTTAGAAAGAAATAAGAAATGGGTTTTGGTTTAATAGACATGGGTAAACTCTCCCCCCCATTCGACCCTTCCCTCTATTGCGAATACTTAGCCCCCAAATCTTTTTCTGTGTCTGTCTGCAGCTAGCGATACATTTTATTCATTATATTCAATTTCACCATTTACATATTACATCATTTTGGCTCTTGGCCATACATCACATTTACAATATACATCGCTAGTTTGGGGTTTGAAAATGGGGATGTTACACTTATACCTTTGTATATAGTCAATCATATATATCAATCGAATCATATACCATCAACACAACTATACAATATATATCTTGTGAAGCATCTCTTTAACATATTTGTTATTTGAACATTGTCACTTTCACATATAAGCATATGAATTCCCAAGACAAATCATATATGAAATAAGATTTTTTTTTAAAGTTTAAGATTCTTAATAACATATTATGCTTTGATGTCATAACACAAAAAGTGACTTTGTATATCAATAGTACAATCAACCCTTTGTAATTTCATTTGATGAGTTCCATATTTTTGCTACCATAACACTAAAAAATAAACAAAGTTACCATGACCTGATGCCTTTTCATAACTGCCATAGGAAAACAAGTATTTTGCCTCGCTCAACCATCATAAGAATTATGGATCCACATACCATTATGTTGAGGCATCAAACTAAAATAATTTCACAATTGATATTATGAAATGTAAACATGATGTGGGAAATGTTACCCTTGAAAATGATCACTTATATGTTTTCTTCTAGGGGACCCCACCTATTATTATTATATTATAAATATATAGATAGTCCTTGCAATAAATTCCAGGCTAGATTAGTAGGTGACGAAATTTTGAGTCAACATATGGTGACTCCACAGGGTAGTCTATTTCCAATAGACTAGAACTCAGAATTTATGGTTTTGCCTTTGAAATTTGAAGTTATATTTGTTGATTGATTCTTATTCTCTAGTAATTTAACAAAAAATTCATCAAAATTATGATATTCTCTTAAATAAACACTCATGGAGGGTAGAATAGTAAATAAGAAGATGGGAAAGAGTTGTGATCATCAAGTATTAACAAGATAATCTGGTTGGTTCCACAAAAACTACATAAGTAGTGTTGCAGAGAAAAGATAACTCATTTCTTCTCTGTTGTTTTTATTCCTTCATTTTTTTCCAAAACAAATTAATGAAAATTTTGCAATCCAATGAACAAACATGTAACTTGATTGATCCAACATGTTATCATCATAACAATTTTCAGATCAGGCTCTGAGTTTCAGATATTTAGCGAAAAGTCGCATCGCTATGGAGGTGTGATAGTTTGGAGGATAAAGTCTTATATGGTGGCATGTGAACAAATATAGCAGAGGCTCAAAAGGCAAGATTCTGCAGACTGTTGATCTAAAAGTAGCCTGAATTAACGACTGAGAGTCATATCGGGGGATGAAGCAGCGCAGAAGATAATTTCTCAAAGGCGGGCTGGGAAAAACCACTATGGTTTTGTTGATGGACGTGTGGCGCATCTAGAGCTACATTGGGGCGAAAAATAGTTTGCCTAACACCTCTTTCTCAAATATCTGATATCGAAAGTTGTTGAGACACGATGGACCGTAGATCTTAGAGTGATCCATATCAACGACTGAAACTCATATCGACGATTGAAGTAGCGCAAGGATTAATCGTTCGAAGGCGGGTCAAGGAAAACCATTATGGTTTTGTTCGTGGATGCGTGGCGCCTCTAGAGCTACATCGGGGCGAAAAGCAGTGTTCCTAAGACCGCTTTCTCCAATCCCCGATGTCGGTATGTGCATATAAAAGGAGGACCCCTGGCATTATTTTATGATACTTTGTAGCATTCAAACTTTCAAAATTTGGCGCAAACCATCCGTTCAAAACTCAAGCTCAAAGTTGGACCAGATTTACATTTTCTTCGCCGCTTAACAAGTATTTTTCACAATGGCTGCTAATCCTGTCATTTAATCCGTGAATGAACATTACATCGCCTCTAGAGAAGAAGCCCTAATTGATAGGGACTCTGATGTTTTCGACACAGAGATAACAGTCTCGCCCGTTTCTGTGTCCAGATCGAATTTGTTAGACAATGTTGGGAAGCGAATCCCTTTCCTTGGAACAGCTCAAGCCTCCATTATCCCTTATGTCACAGAAGTATTCTTCCCTTTCCCTGAGTTCATAAGCTGGTGTGCCAAGAAATATTCACAGGAAGTAAGAGTCATTTTGAATAAATTAGGGTCCGAGGTTTTATGTGAAATAGACAGCCCGTCACTCCGACATACCCTCAGTGTATCAGAGTCTTCCTCCGTAGCGTCAGAGCCCTTCGATGAAGAGAAGATGATCACAGTTTACAAAGAATTCCCTCCAAAAGTAAAAACCATGTTTCTGCAAACCATTTTCAAACCTGAACACCACTCAGAAAGTCTATCGTTACCTGTCAGTGTGAGTGTTATGATCATTGAGGTCCAATGGGCGTGTTCCCTGCTTAGCCAAATTTTAGGGTTAGATAACGACAAGTTCATAGTAGAAGTCATGTTAGGTTTCTTGATAACCTTTTTTGTGTCAGATTCTTGTCAGTCGATCTGTATTAGTTTTGACAGATTCATCGTTGATAATATGCATCGACAACTAGTAAATTTCAATTCATTGAGACACTTCAAATACTATACACACTTGTTGAGGATGTTCCTAGAATCGAACAAGACCGAATTCCCTGAAAATGATTTCATCTCAACTGAATGTAAAAGGATCACCATGCTTATCTTCATCAATAAGATCATGTCCAGGGTGTACATTCTTATCTTCGGCTCAAAGTTGCCTAGGGTTATGGAAGATATGAAATTTTTTTTTACAACCAAATCCAGAGAGCAGAGTAGGAGATTGGATGTTGTTCATACAATCTAGTGTGATATGGGTGTATGGCTATCAAGAAGGACCTTATATTTTACCAGTCTTTTTGACTCCCAAAATTTTCGCCTTAGAGTTCATCAGACAAAGGATCATTTCAAAAACAAAGCACTTTCTGAAATCACACAAGGCATCTAACCTAAAATTCCCTTTCATAGTTGGACCCTTTGTGGTAAAAAACAAATCTTGTTTACCTCAAATCCAAGCCAAATTCAATGAATTTGGGTTTACATAATTGCAAGGAAGGAAATATGACCCGCATCATATCATATCAAAGAGAAGGTTGATGAGAAAATTGGGCCCCTATGAGCATGAGCATGTTGAAGGATTTGACAAACTGGCTAATCTGTAAACATGTACAGATATGGAGGTCACTTTGTAGCATGATCGGATAAAACTAGCAGAATCTTCCCCTCAGCAGATCTAGACACAGAAAGCTTCTTCAAGATTGATTGTTAAAGCCCCAAATTTGAGTGTTTATAATAAGAGGAACAATTCAGAGGCCCTTGGTGCCGTTAGTCATCAAGATATTCCCAAGAAGATGAAAATTACACCATCCTCTCAAGTGATTGACCTGGAAGAAGAAGAACCTAAAGAAAAAATGAGCATGGAGATGGTGGAAGGTGCAAGCAAGACCGAAGAAGCTGGTATAGGAAGCACACCACAAAGTGAAAGTAGCACAAGGGTTTTCAGCAGCAAGAAGCACATATTTAGCAAGACACCTGGGGCAGTATATCAATCCAAGGAAGATTAGATGAACCAATATGTTTCAAATGGAAGTATGGACAACAATGAGATAAGAGAATTGTTGCCCGAAGTAGAGAAGCTCTCCCAACACAAGACGTCCCTGTTTTTAGTGAGAGATGTAGAAAGAAAGACATTTAATATAGAAATAGAAGATGATGATAAAGTGTATGAAATCAAGATGCACTATGAGAATATTGGTGCCCTAGACAAAGTAAAGTATCACAGAAATGTCATTGACATGTTATACTCAGACTATCTAATCTTAAGTCTGAAAGTTTCAAGATTGACAACACATTCACTCAAACTAGATGGACAATTGAAACAAGAGAAAGCATCCATCAAAGCCTAGCAGACATAGGTCAAAATATTAGAGTCTGAAGGCCCTCAAGGAGTAAAGGATTCCTTAGATGAGAAAGACAAGATAATCAAGGGTCTGAAGAAGAAGCTAAAGATGTCCCCTACTGAACATCCATGGGAAGCAGAGTTGGTTGTCCTTGATCAAGAGAAAGAAACATTCAGACAAGAAGTGCTAAACTACAAATCTAAAGTGTTGCAGCTGGAAAAGGAGAAAGAGAATTGGTTACAGGGGCAAGTAGCAACATCAGATATGGTTGTCATTGTACCTACTAATACAAAAGATGGATCAAGCACTGTTGGAATTGTCCAAGCCATGTCCCAAGTAAGTCTACAGATAGGGGAATTCAAAAACCTTAAGGAATCCTTGGAAAAGTTGAAACAAGAGATGAAAACAAAAGATGAATGGATGGCTCCACTCCAAAGGGAGAATCAAGATTTGTAAGAGAGAGTAAGCAAGTTGAGTACAAGGTTAAAAGGTAAAACATTGTTGCAAGGAGCTAAACATGTGATCTGGGATTCTATTTCTACAGAGGTTTCTAAGTTCAGAGTTTATCTGAATTTTATAAATGACAAAGACAGTGTGGCTACCACAACCCGAAGCAAGTGTATTGTTGTTAATGAAACATTAGCCAAGAAACCTTCAATTTGGGCCCAGAACGCTATTGATTTTCTGAATTATGTGCCCACTGCTGATCTTTAGACTATTGGGGTAAAGGACAGAACTGCTTTGATCATCTGGGCTAGGAGAATTATCGCCAAGCACAACTTTCTCAAATCGGTCCAGAACAAAGCTATGCAAATGGAGCACAGTATACAGTAGTTTAAAGACACGTTTGAACAATTTTTTGTCAAGGGCCTCCCACCATTTTGGGATGGAAAAGGTTCATTATACAATTAAGTAGACTACAATTATCTTCTCATTCAGTGTAGGATGTGTTATCCCCACTTTTTAGGGATAACTAGGAGATCATGTCTCGAGGCCCACAGGTCCTAGACATGAAGTACTGAGAGTAGGATTGACCTAATCATGGCCCTGGAGGGCCCGCCTTTTATTCATTCATCATATTTTGTCTTGTCAGCAGTAGCAGCATCCATCACCAACAGCTTGATCCTGTATCAGAAGAGGTTCTTGCTCCATGAGGTAATGGGTCCAGGCATCACGGTATGTGTCACTTATGATCATTGAAACCTTTAAATATATGCATCTGATTCCTTTTATCTCTAACAACTGCTTGGATCTTACATTATCCCACTTGACCATGCTTGGGGAAATTGATAGGGTGCCTTAGCAAGCATGTGCCCATGGGACTTGGTTTGCCACTAGGGGGATTTCTGAAAATCCATTGTCTGCTCCCATCATAGCATCATTGTTTCCTCTTATCTCCTGCTCATTTATCCCATTCCCCTTGTACGGGCATTGGGTTGACCTATTTGCAGGATTGCATCTCGTGGGAAGAAGGGGCTAAAGGCCCAGAAGGTAAAAGTAGCTGGTAAAAGACAAAATCCTAAGAGTAAAACCTCAAGATGTTTCTCCCAGTGATCCCTGAGAAGGTAGTAAAAATCCTCTTAGCAAGAAACAAGAGGGACCCGGAAAATAACAAAACAAGACCTAGTCAGAGGATAGGGGGTCTCATCACGAGCCAACCTATTAGGTCCATGGGTACCTAACAATGTGACATTTCCACCATCGGGTTACCACGCCAAGGCAGTGACCTTTGGTTGCATGGCCAAGGGAAAGGGGGTCTCATCACGAGCCAGCCTTCTCATCTCTGTGAAAGTACTTGTGGGTAACGGTGTCAACTCTGCTCACCATGCCAAGGTAGTGTCCCCTGGTTAGTTCTTGAAGCAAATAAAAGAATAAAACAAGAATAAAAAAGAATAAAGGCAAGAATGGGCTTGGAAAAAATGCATCCATGATAGGTACAACTCACCTTCTACAAAGGCACCCACAGGTAACACTTATGCATCCTTGGCCCTCACTACACTCACATGTTTGGACATCCCTAGCCACTTCACCTCACTTACATGGCTTGCATGATATCTTTCTGGAAACTTTCATTTTCTTGTGGACACTAGCCCAATAGGACGCCTTGACCTTTTCTCCAATCTTGTATTGCAGGTTTTTGTAATGTCTTTGAGCTATTGAATGTTGTATTAGGGGTTTTATGCATATGTTTAATAATATTGATGATGAGATGTGATTGGCATTGCTATGATCCCTGTGACTGATGAGCCCATGGAGGGCGTAGCTTTTGATGTGTAGGACCATGCCCGACAGACAGGTACCACTTGGACCGGCACACATGGGGAGATGACCAGTTCGGACCTCCATGGGGCTGAAGAGCCCACCAGATGGATGTTGCGACCCCATCAAGGAGAAGAGACAGGACAGAGCTTGATCAGGGGTTTTTCACCTGAAAGGAAGAGGACGTCCCACCAGAGACACTCCATCAAGACTAGACCTAGGGCGAATGACCCCTTTTCAGTGGAATGCTAGCCTTGGAAGGATTAGGACATCCCCATATTCACCATGATGTAATCCAGCTTCATGGACACTTTTGGAGGTAGACTGGGCAGTAGTGTCACATGTGGCATGTTGGAGAGGCCCCTGGGGGCTAACGTTTTGCTCATGGATGTCTGATTTCCCCTAGAAAGGGATAGCACATCTTTTGAAGGGGATTTTACTCTCTTTGCAACTCAATTAAGGTTTTAATTTGACAATTTAATGTAAAAACGGTATTATTTTGGTATTATGGCCTTGTCGGCCTTTTTATGACCTAAAAAGTAAAATTAGGTCATTGATACACTATATGTTGAGGGTTTTGACTCTCATTTTGGGATCATCTTTCACTCACCACTTGGTGAGGTCTGAAATTTGCGCCCTATTTTAGGGTTTTGGCTGATTTAGTGTGGTGCACTTGTTGAAGGAAGATTCTCTTGGCATTTTTTGGCATTTCTCTTGATGGAAGGTGTTACAACTAGGGTTTGCTATGATGTTTCTTGGTGAAATGTAAGTGAAATTCTGCAAAACTTCTTAATTGAATGGTTGTATTGTTATTACTTTCATTTATTATTATAAATTTGTTGCATAAACCCTAGGTGACAAGCACACATAGTTGGTCCTTGTCTCTTGTCCCCGTTAAGATTTCTAGCCATTTTGTTTGTTGAAGTGAGATAGAGCCTTGCCATAGCAACACTCTACTCTTTCATGTTGAAGAGGATTGAGCCTAGCCTTAGCTGCACTCATTTTCCCCCTCTTCATATGCTAGTCATACTTTCCAGAGCTCAAGAAGGAGGAGACATCTCGGGCCTAGGTTATCTACACTTAGGGTCATTTTCTTCTAGGGTTTGATGATAGAGCCTTACTGTAGCAACACTCTCGCTCATTTGACTCTCTTGTCTTGACTTTATCTTTCATGCTAGCCATTTTTCCATCTAAGGAAGGAGGAGAGAGAACAAGGCCTTTCCATAGCAACACCGGAGTGAGCCTCTCTCCCCTAGGGTTTTTTCTCTAAGGCCCTGCCATAGCAGCACTTCAGAGCTCTTCCCTCCAGTCCTTAGCCATCCTCCTTCAACTCCTGCGTCCTTCATTATTGACTCCATTTAACCCTAAAGGCATTGATCTAAGACCTCAAACGTTGAAGTAGAACCTAATCTAAACACTTTTAATACCTTTGAATTGAAACCCTAACTGCACTAACCCGAGCTCTACCTAACCCTACTAACCCTGAATGCTGACATCACTCCTTGCTATTATATCATTGATGCAGCAACGTTTTGTCTATCAGCAATTGAATGGTAGTTGAGGGCATTTATTAGATTAAGTATGGATTGAATATATTGGATGCCATATCATTCTTGTATTTATTGACAAGTGATACATTTATCATTGCTATTTTGTAAACATTGACTTTGTCAACATTTACTTTTAAATTGCTTGTATTGAATATCAGATAGTCATTGATTTATATGAAGTACTAACCAATAGTGCACGTATCAGTTTCCTTGTTGTATTGTCTCAAGCAGGTGCTTTTATTTTCTTTGGTTATACCTTATTATTGGTTGTTTAGCCGAGACTATCTGATTGGCGATGATCTGTGAAGGGGGAATTTATCCTTGTCCTTTTATCCTTTTCCCTTTCAAAACACTAGGTCACCGGGGACGTCTCCCCTGGGTCTAGCCTCCCTAAAGAGAAAGATCCTTCCCATTGTGGTGACATTGGGTAGGATAGGTTCATGTTACGCCAGTTTGGCCCTCTACCTTATAGCCTTTTATCCTAGCTACAAACTGTGCGATAACAGGATGGACCATTCCAAATTTGAAGCTATGGAGGAAAGTCTAAAAGGCCCAAGTATGGTAGAGTATTTGGCCACAGACTTTAAAATTTTGAATCAATTTAAAATAGTGAAGATTGGCTTGCCGATTATGCCCTACGCCATGTGCATTGACCTAGAGATTCTTATTAAGGAGATGATGGACTACGAGATTCCTTCTGACTCACAATGGAAGGAAATCGTGCGGCTAGGCAAGACGAAATGTAGTTTTCCCGGGACCAGTAAGTGACCTCCAGGTGTCACCAAGCCAGCAATTTTGACAGAAGATCAGGACAAGACAGATGGCGTAAAGGAAGTTGAGTAGTCAAAGAAATCCGTTTTAGTTTTGAAATGTCTTTTGAGTAATCATTGTAAATCGGTTCATATATCAACACTGTCAGTTGAAATTACTATTATTAGTTTTAGAAAGTTGAAACGTTTCAGTTTCAGCCATTGTAATCGTATTGTATAAATGTTGGGGAATTTGATTGAATTAATGTTGGAAAAAGTGCAAGAGCACCCCTTTGGTTGTTTCAAACTCTATTGTAATTTTCTGAAGCTGAATTGAATATATATGCAGAAGCTTTTGAAATCTCTATGAAAAGATTCTAATGGTGGTGATATGAGCTTTGTCTTCCTTCATCGTATGTATTTTCTGTGATATGTTATTCCATTTACATTTTCTTATGTTTAAATTGGATAGTTAAAGGGTCATAATTCATCTTGTGATGCTCTTGGCTTAAGAAATTTAAACTATGTTTATTTCTTCCTAACAAATTCAGAATTCATTTCAGTAATGCTTTGATGCAGTTATTTGTTTTCTTTATCTTCCTACACTCTATTTAAATTCAAGAATAACTCAAACTCATCACCTATTTTAGCCTTTATCCTCTAGAGAGTTCTACCGACTGGTCATTGTTTTCATTCACTTTCATAATTTTGACTCCATAGCCCTGAGTGTTCCTCCCCTTCCTTGCCAGCAACTTTATTAAAAAAAACCAAAACAAACCAAATCTAGCCACCAATTTCCAAAGAAACATAAAGTGACATGAGAGATCCCTCTCTGAGTTGAGCATGCTAGTGCTTCAGCTCTAAATTAATTTGAAATAGTTACCTATGTCATTTGTCTATTCAGCTAGGAAAAATTTATAGAGTGTTAACATTCTGGCGTCGTTGCCGGGGATGAAATTGAAAAATCTTCCCTGGGAAAATGACTTAAAGCTTTAGTTTGATCCCTGAGGGTGACAGTGGATCAAATACCTTATTGGCTGAGATTATTTTTACCCTGGAGACTCCATTACTTAGAGACCAGTTGTGCCACACCATGTGAGATAGAAATCCTGGCTCATAAGAAAATCCACACCAGGAGCAACCCAAACCCAGAAGTTACAATCCCTGTGTCTGACCCGGAAAAGATTGTGAATAAAATAAAAGAAAAGATAGTAACCCCAATGTTGCGTCTAGATCAATATCTATCTTTACCCAAGGACGAAGTGACTAGCATTGAAGACCTCGAGTTTGACGTAAAATTTGAGCCAATCCTATTCAGAACTAAGTCTGATTCTTGTTTAAGCGAGACCATCTTTGACAAAAATAGATTCCAAGATTTGATTATAGCCACGTCTACCAGGGCTTTAGTGATCCCCGCTCAAAACCAATAGCCACTCCGACCCCTCACAGTAGCTATGGCAGCCAGATTTTCTCCCCTCGTACTGCCTGCTCAATTACATGATCTGCCTCAAGATTACAACCTAAGGATCAAATTATATGATGTTGAAGGTAACATATTAGCTCAAAAGCATCTAGACTGGTTTAATGATTTCATATACTTGGAAGAGGTGGATTTTGAAGATGTGAAGATGAGTTTGTTTACACAAAGTCTTGCAGGAGAAGTAAGGAAGTGGATCAGAGCCCTTCCACCAGCCAATATTGCAAATTTTGAATCTTTTGAGACAAGCTTCTTTGCAAAATGGGGGGATAAGAAAAATCCGCTTCGGTTTTTGACACAATATAAAAACATGAAGAGATCACCTGAAGAAACAGTGCAGGAGTTTTCAGCCAGATTCATGAAGGTCTACCTACAATTCATGCTGAGGTGAAACCTCCCCCTAGAGTTGCTCAGCTTAGATATGTTGATTCTTTGGAAAGTGATTTTGCTTTATTATTAAGAGAATGAAGATCTACCACGTTGGATGATATGATGACCGATGTTATAGAGGTTGAAGTGAACCTAATGGCTTCAGGGAATATGAAAGATAATACTGGAAGGGACATGAACAGAGCTCAATATAAATCATAGCCTTCAACATCACAAACATCAGAGGAAAGATTTGAAGCAATGATGAGAAACATGGAGCGGATGATGGAAAGAATGGCTCTAGGAAATAGGCCTAACTCCAGAGAACAGGCTAATGGCCCACCCAGAAATATGAGAAGACCAGATATTCCTCAGATTGGGCATAGAGAGCCAAGAAATCAGGGGAATCAGGCAACTCAAGCAGAACAGGCAAACCAGGGAAATCAAGCAAACCAGGGAAACCACGCAAATCAGGGAAACCAAGGAAATCAGGGGGAACAACAAATAAGGCCTCATTTTCAAAATAATTATGTGAAAGAGGATTATGATGGATATTTTGAAGACAACATGAATTGTTATGATGATAAAGAAACAGAGGTATATTTTACCAAAGAAGAGCATGACCAGTCCATGGATGCAAGTGAGATCTTTTTGCAAGATGAAGAAGAGAGGGTATCAGTAGAAAGGGAAGATTATAAGACTGGATTGCAAAATGCTATCATGAAATTCCAAATGAAATATAACCTTCAAAATCAAAAGGTACCTCCAAAGCATCCAAAGGGGAATCCCAACAAAGAAGCTTAGAACAACATACCTTCTTCAAGTCAGCCCAAAAGAGATTATGTTACAAAGGATTCTACTATGAAAGATTCAGCTACAAAGGATGTTATGGAAAAGGGGAAGAAGAAGGAAGAACCTTAGAAGAAATTATTGACAAGAAAAGAAATGGTCACCAAAGAAGTAGAGAAAACCTCATCCCCTTTCGATTTCGAAAGTGAGATGGATAAAATAAAGATTCCAATACCATTTAATGAATTGATCAAGAATAGCAAGTACAGAAATCAGATCATCAATATGCTTAAGATGGGACAAACCTCTGATACCTTGAACATACAAGATGATCACCTGGCCATCCTATTTGGGCCAAGAGTAGAAGAAAGCAACGAGAATGAAGAAGTCCCTCCTTTTCATGTCAGTTTGAAAATCCATGACATGATTCTACACAATGTTATGTTGGATTATGGAGCATCTCACAACCTTATGCCCAAAGTAGTCATGGATCAATTGGGTCTCGATGTCACAAGACCTTATGAGGACATGTTCTCCTTCTATTCTAGAAAGGTGAAATGCCTTGGCATGATCAAAGACATAGTGGTTTCTTTGGCACAAATCCCAGCTAAGAATATGGTGATGGATGTAGTGGTCACTGATATCCCTCCAAAATTTTGTATGTTGTTGTCCAGGTCATGGGCTGCAAAACTAAAAGGAACCCTCCGGATGGATATGTCATATGCTACTATTCTTGTCTTTGGTCAAGACAGAAGATTATACAGGGAGGTTCTGCTTAAATATATGGTCAGCAATAAATCACAACCGAGCAATCATCCTATCTATTCGGTAAAAACTAAATTGGGGTCATCTATTTTCTTCAATGACTTATGCTCCGAAGAAGAGGAAACAGAGATCATCATAGCTGACAAAAATGAGTTTAACCCACAGGTGGAGGAACTTTCAGAGCAGCAAGGTGATGCAGAGGATCAAATATGGAAAATGAATTTTGATGGAGTTACATGTAGAGAAGGGGTTGGAGCTGGCGTATGGATCTATCATCCCAACGGAGACTCAAAATTGTGTTCTTACAAACTTGTTTTCAAATGCACCAATAATATGGCCGAGTATGAAGCGTTAATATTGGGGTTGAAAGTTTTGGAAGAATTAGGTGCCAAAAGAATCACTGGACTTGGAGACTCTAAACTTATCAGCAATCAAATCAAAGGAATCTACCAAGCAAAACCTCCCAGAATGAGAGCTTACAGAAACCCATTACTAGACCTCCTGGAGAAATTTTCAAAATGCAATCTTTCAGCAATTCCAAGAGAACAAAATCAGGTTGTTAATGCCTTAGCTACTTCAGCAGCAGTGTTCAAAGTCCCAATTTTCCCTGAAAAAAGATACAAGGTTGAAGTCAAGTACAGGACAACAGTACTAGACAATATGAAGCAGTGGCAAATCTTCGAGAACAACAAACAGATAGAAAGCTTCCTAAAAATGGAGAAAAAATTGAGAATTTAAACGTTGATGATGAATACTGTGATGATGAAGTGGATGCAGCTGCTTTCACAAAGGATGAATATTTTTACAATCAGATTGTTGGCAGAGATATTGTACAGTTGAAAAGCAACATCATTCCTAAAGGCCTAGTACCATTAGAGAAGTTATTTGATAATAACGACGTGGCCAGAAGCCCAAAGATTATAGTAAATGAAGGGGATGTGGAAGATTGCAATATCAGAACTCCGAAGGATCCAAAGATCGTTAAGATGTCTAAGAAGCTCAGTCCTGAAGTCAAAGAGAGGTATGTGAAATTAATGAAAGAATTCCCTGATGTCTTTGTTTGGAGCTATGATGAGCTAAAAGTTTATGATACCAATATAATCCATCATGTTATCCAAATCAAAGAATATCACAAGCCATTCAAACAAAAATTAAGAAGAATAAACCCCCTATTGTTACCATTGATAGAGAAAGAATTAAAGAAATTGTTTGAAGCAAAATGCATAGTGTCCTTGAGGTTTTCCAGATGGGTGGCCAACCTGGTGCTAGTTAAAAAAAAGAGTGGAGAAATTAGGATGTGTGTAGACTTCATGAATCTAAATAAGGTGTCTCTAAAGGACCATTATCCATTGCCTAAAATGGATCACATTTTACAAAAGGTAGTGGGCTCTCAAAAGATGTCAATGTTAGATGGTTTCTCTGGTTATAATCAGATTATGGTGCACCCTAATGACCAAGAAAAGATTGCATTTACCACACCATGGGGAACATTTATGTATGCCAAGATGTCGTTTGGGCTTATGAATGCAGGGGAAACATTTCAAAGGGCTATGGATATATATTTTGCTGATGAAAAGGATAAATTCATTATTATTTACCTTGATGACATCACTGTGTATTCTACCTCAGATGAAGAATATCTCAAACATCTCAGAAGAGTGTTTCAAAAATGCAGAAAGTTCGGGATCTCTCTGAATCCTAAAAAGTCAAATTTCTCCATGGAAGAAGGAAATTTGTTGGGTCACATCATTTTGAAAGAAGGGATAAAGGTAGACCCCATCAGAGTTGAAGGGATTTTGAAAATTGGCATACCCAGAAGCAAAAATGAGGTACAATCTTTCATGGACAAAGTGAACTTCCTAAGGAGATTCATCCCTAATTTGGCTGAGATCATAAAACATATTACCAATATGCTAAAGAAGGGAAATGAAATCAAGTGGATCCCCAAGGCTAGAAAATATTTTGAAGACATCAAAGTAGCATTGACAAAGGCTCGTGTACTAGCTAGTCCCAATTTTGAGAAAGAATTCATACTATTCTCTTTCGCCTCTAAACACACAGTTGCAGGTGTGCTACTCCTGAAAGATGACCAAGGTTTTGAGAAGCCCATAGCATACTACAGTAAGACATTAAGAGATGCCCCTTTGAAATATGGCATAATGGAGAGGCAAGCGTATGCTTTAGTCAAGGCATTGAAAGAATTCAGGGTTTACATCTTACATTCACATACCATGGCTTATGTTCCTAGTAGCTCAGTAAAAGACATCTTGACACAACCCGATCCTGAAGGGAAGAGGGGAAAATGGATTGCGGTGCTATTAGAATATGATATTGAAATCAAGCCCACGAAGTTGATCAAAGAGAAAAGGATGGCAAGGTTGGTGGCACAGACAAATTGTGAACTTTTGGGGATAAATTTCACAGCAGATCTGTCAGAAGTCACAGAAGAAGAAAGGGTGACTACACCAATATCCCAGAAATTTCTTGACTCTGCATGGTATGTTGATATCATCTTTGTGTTGAAGAATCTACAGGCTCCTCCTGAATTTAGTAAGACAAAGGCCAGATTCTTGAAATTGAAGGCAGCAAAATTTTGTATAGTAAATGAATTACTATATTGGAAAGATCCAGGGGGGATTTTATCGAGTTGTTTAATAGAAGAAAAAGCAGAGAAAACCATCAGACAATTCCATAAATGTGACTGTGGAGGACATCATTACTGGAAGACAACCATGCATAAAATTTTGAGGGCTGGATTTTATTGGCCTACCATATTTCCCAATGTTTATAAATAAGTCTCAAAGTGCCATGAATGTCAATTTTTTTATGGGAAAGGAAAATTGCAGGCTCTACCTTTAAAACCCATTTCAGTGGAAGCTCCTTTCAGACAATGGGGCCATGATTTCATCGGGGAGATCCATCCACAATCCTCTGCCCAACATAAATGAATCCTAACAGCAACTGATTATTTCACTAAGTGGATTGAGTCAGTCCCCACTAGACAAGCTACAGATAATGTCATCATTTGATTCCTAGAAGATAATATTTTGTCCAGATTCGGATGCCCGATCAAAATTATAATAGACAATGCAGTTTCTTTCAAATCTAATAAATTGGAGAAATTATGTAGTGATTACAACATCACCCTTGGTCATTCCACGTCATACTATCCTCAAGGGAATGGGTTGGCTGAGTCTTCGAATAAAAGCTTGGTCAGGATCATCAAAAATCTGTTGCAAGAGAATAAAAAGGCATGGCACAAAAATCTCATCCATGCAATATGGGCGGACAGAATATCCCCAAAGAGATCCATTGCCACATCCCCTTTCCAAATCATCTACGGCACTAAAGCAATTTTTCCTACTGTATTAGGATTGCCATTAATGAAGTTGTTACAGGAGCAAGAGGCGGAAGAAGACGCTAGTAGGAGAAGAAATGATGAGCTCGTCAGCGTACAGCAAACCAGAGAAAAGGCCTTTCATAATTCCCAACTACACCAATACAAGATAAAAGAGGCTTTCGACAGACATACCAAAGTGGATGATTTTGAACGAGGAGACTGGGTGCTAAAATGGTATGCCAAAAACGAAGATAAAGGAAACATGGGAAATTCGATAACCTATGATTGGGTCTGTTCAAAATCGCAGCTTATCGTGGGAGCAACGCCTATTTTTTATAGGAAAGTAATGGAGAACTTGTTGGAGGAGGGCCTATGAATGGCAAGTTCCTCAAGCATTACATTGTTTGAAAAAACATCACCCTGCCATTCATTGTAAATAATTGTTTTGTGTTTTTCTTCACGCATGAAAATTTGGAATAAAGCAGCATAGTTGAAGCCCGAGGTGAAGGCCTTGAGCTATGTTGGACAGATTTTAAGGTTTTTTTTCGAATAAAGATCAGTAGATTTAGATCATACTAATAGACCACAGCCCAATGGGTAGGCACTTGGTCTTCAGTTCTTTGCTACCTCGCAGGGAGGATAGCATCCCCAGTTGGAGCCTATGTTATCATCATAACAATTTTCAGATCAGGCTCTGAGTTTCAAAGATTTAGCGAAAAGACACATCGCTATGGAGGTGTGATAGTTTGGAGGATAAAGTCTTATATGGCGGAATGCGGACAAATATAGCGGAGGCATGAAAGGCGAGATTTTGCAGACTGTCGATCTAAAAGTAACCCAGATTAACGGCTGAGAAACATTTCGAGGGATGAAGTAGCACAGAAGATACTTTCTCAAAGGTGGGCTCGGAAAAACCACTATGGTTTTGTTGATGGACGTGTGGCGAATCAAGAGCTAAATCAGGGCAAAAAGCAGTTTTCCTAAGATCGCTTTCTCAAATCTCCGATATCAAAAGTTGTTGAGACATGATGGACCGTAGATCTTAGAGTGATCAAGATCAACGGTTGAAACTCGTATCGATGATTGAAGTAGCGCAAGGATTAATCATTCAAAGGAGGGTTGAGGAAAACCACTCTGGTTTTGTCCGTGGACGCATGGCGCCTATAGAGCTACATCAAGGTGAAAAGAAGTTTGCCTAAGACCGCTTTCTCCAATCCCTGATGTCGGTATGCGCATATAAAAGGAGGACCCCCATCATTATTTTATGATACTTTGTAGCATTCAAACTTTCAAAATTTGGCGCAAACCATCCGTTCGAAACTCAAGCTCAAAGTTGGACCAGATTCGCATTTTCTTCATCGCTTAACAGGTATTTTTCACAATGGTCGCTAATCCTGTCATTTTATCCGTGAATGAACAAGACATCGCCTCTAGAGAAGAAGCCCTAATTGATAGGGACTCCGATGTTTTCGACACAGAGATAACAGTCTCGCCAGTTTCTGTGTCCAGATAGAATTTGTTAGACAATGTTGGGAATCAGATCCCTTTCCTCAAAACGGCTCAGGACTCCATTATCCCTTAAGTCATAGAAGTAGTCTTCTCTTTCCCTGAGTTCGTAAGCTGGTGTGTCGAGCAATATTCACAGGAAGAAAGAGTCATTTTGAATAAATTAGGGTTAAAGGTTTTATGTGAAATAGACAGCCCGTCACTCTGACATACCCTCAGTGTATTAGATTCCTCCTTCGTAGAATCAAAGCCCTTCGATGAAGAGAAGATGATCACAGTTTACATAGAATTCCCTCTAGAAGTAAAAACCTTGTTTCTGCAAACCATTTTCAAACCTGAACACCACTCAGAAAGTCTATCGTTACCTGTCAGTGTGAGCGTTATGATCATTGAGGTCCAGTAGGCTTGTTCCCTGCTTAGCCAAATTTTAGGGTTAGTTAACAACAAGTTCGTAGTAGAAGTCGTGTTAGGTTTCTTATTAACCTTTTTTGTGTCAGAGTCTCGTCAGTCAGTCTGTATTAGTTTTGACAGATTCATCGTTGGTAATATGCATCGACAGCTAGTAAACTTCAGTTCATTGAGAAACTTCAGATACTATATGCACTTGTTGAGGATGTTCCTGGAATCGAACAAGACCGAATTCCCTGAAACCTCTTTCATCTCATGTAAAAGGATCACCATGCTTATCTTCATCAATAAGATCATGTCCAGGGTGTACAGTCTTATCTTCGGCTCAGACTTGCCTAGGGTTCTGGAATAAATGAAAACTTTTTTACAACCAAATCCATAGAGCATAATAGGAGATTGGATGTTGTTCATATAATCTACTATGATATGGGTGTATGGCTATCAAGAAGGACCTTATCTTTTACCAGTCTTTTTGACTCCTTGAATTTTTGCCTTAGATTTCATCAGACAAAGAATCATTTCAAAAATAGAGCACTTTCTGAAAGCACACAAGGCAGCTAACCTAAAATTCCCTTTCATAGTTGGACCCTTTGTGGTAAAAAACAAATCATGTTTACCTCAGATCCAAGCCAAATTCAATGAATTCGGGTTTACACAATTGCAAAGAAGGAAATATGACCCGCATCAAATAATATCAAAGAGAAGGTTGATGAGCAAATTGGGCCCCTATGAGCACGAGCATGTTGAAGGATTTGACAAACTGGCTAATCTGGAAACATGTACAGATATGGAGGTCACTTTGCAGCATGATCAGATAAAACCAACAGAATCTTCCCCTCGACAGATCCAGACACAGAAAGCTTCTCCAAGATTGATTGTTAAAGTCCCAAAGTTGAGTGTTTATAATAAGAGGAACAGTTCAGGGGCCCTGGGTGCCGGTAGTCACCAAGATATTCCCAAGAAGATGAAAATTACACCACCCTCTCAAGTGGTTGACCTGGAAGAAGAAGACCCTAAAGAAAAAAAGAGCATGGAGATGGTTGAAGGTGCAAGCAAGACCAAAGAAGCTGGTACAGGAAGCATGCCACAAAGTGAAAGTAGCACAAGGGTTTTCAGCAGAAAGAAGAACATATTTAGCAAGACACCTGGGGCAGTATATCAATCCAAAGAAGATATGATGAACCAGTATGCTATAAAAGGAAGTATGGCCAACAATGAGATAAGAGACCTATTTCTTGAAATAGAGAAGATCTCCCAACACAAGACGTCCTTGTTTTTAGTGAGAGATGTAGAAAGAAAGATGTTTAATATAGCAATAGAAGATGATGATAAAGTGTTTGAAATCAATATGCATTATGAGAATATTGTTGCCCCAGACAAAGTAAAGTTTCACAGAAATGCCAGTGACATGCTATACTCAGACTATCTAAGCTTAAGTCTAAAAGTTTCAAGATTGACAACACATGCACTCAAACTAGATGGACAATTGAAACAAGAGAAAGCATCCAGCAAAGCCTGACAGACACAGGTCAAAAGATTGGAGTCTGAAGGCCCTCAAGGAGTAAAGGCTTCCTTAGATGAGAAAGACAAGATAATTCGGGGTCTGAAGAAGAAGCTAAACATGTCTCCTATTGAACATCCACAGGGAGCAGAGTTGGTTGTCCTTGAGCAAGAGAAAGAAACATTCAGACAAGAAGTGCTAAACTACAAAGCTAAAGTGTTGCAGCTGGAAAAGGAGAAAGAGAATTGGTTATATGGGCAAGTAGCAACATTAGATATGGTTGTCATTGTACCTGCTAATACGGAAGCTGGATCAAGCACTGATGGATTGGTCCAAGCCATGTCCCAAGTGAGTCTACAGACAGGGGAAATCAAAAACCTTAAGGAAGCCTTGGAAAAGTTGAAACAAGAGATGAAAAAAAAAAGATGAAATGGTGGCTCCACTCCAAAGGGAGAATCAAGATTTGCAAGAGAGAGTAAGTAAGTTGAGGAGAAGGTTAAAAGGTAAAACACTGTTGCAAGGAGCTAAACATGTGATCTGGGATGCTATTGCAACAGAGGTTGCTAAGTTCAGATTTTATCTGAATTTTATAAATGACAAAGACAGCGTGGCTACCACAGCTCGAAGCAGGTGTATTATTGTTAATGAAACATTAGCCAAGAAACCTTCAGATTGGGCCCAGAACGCTATTGATTTGTTGAATTATGTGCCCATTGTTGATCTTCAGACTATTGGGGTAAAGGACAGAACTGCTTTGATCATCTGGGCCAGGAGTATCATCGTCGAGAACAACTTGCTCAAATCAGTCCAGAACAAAGCTATGCAAATGGAGCACAGTATACAGGAGTTTAAAGACACGTTTGAACAATTTTTTGTCAAGGGCCTCCCACAATTTTGGGATGGCAAAGGTTCATTATGCAATCAAGAAGACTACAATTCTCTTCTCATTCGGTGTAGGATGAACCATTCCAAATTTGAAGCTATGGAGGAAAGTCTGAAAGGCCCAAGTCTCATAGAGTATTTGGCCACAGAGTTTGAAATTTTGAATCAATTTAAAACAGTGAAGATTGGCTTGTCGATTATGTCCTACGCCACGTGCATTGACCTAGAGATTCTGATTAAGGAGATGATGGACTACAAGATTCCTTCTGACTCACAATGGAAGGAAATCATGCAGCTGGGCAAGACGAAATGCATTTTTCCTGGGACCAGTAAGTAACCTCCAGGTGTCACCAAGCCAGGGAATTCGACAAAAGATCAAGACAAGCCAGATGGCGTAAAGGAAGTTGAGCAGTCAAAGAAATCCGTTTTAGTTTTGAAACGTCTTTTAAGTAATCATTGTAAATCGGTTCATATACCGAGACTGTCAGTTGAAATTACTATTATTAGTTTTAGAAAGTTGAAATGTTTCGGTTTCAGCCATTGTAATCGAGTTATATAAATGTTGGGGCATTTAATTGAATTAATGTTGGCGGAAGTGCAAGAGCACCCCTTTGGTTGTTTCGAACTCTATTGTAATTTTCTGAAGCTGAATTGAATATATATGCAGAATCTTTTGAAGTCTCTATGAAAAGATTCTAACGGTGGTGATATGAGTTTTGTCTTCCTTCATCATATGTATTTCTTGTGATCTGTTATTCCATTTACAATTTCTTCTATTTAAATTGGATAGTTAAAGGCCCAGAATTCATCTTGTGATTCTCTTGGCTTAAGCAATTTAAACTGTGTTTATTTCTTCCTAACAAATTTAGAATTCATTTTTAGTAATGCTCTGATGTAGTTATTTGTTTTATTTATCTTCCCACACTATTTAAATTCAAGAATAACTCAAACTCATCGCCTAGTTTAGCCTTTATCCTCTGAAGAGTTCTACCAGTTGGTCATTGTTTTCATTCACTTTCAGAATTTTGACTCCATATCCCTGAGTGTTCCTCCCCTTCCTTGCCGGCAACTTTATTAAAAAAACCCAAAACAAACCAAATCTAGCCACCAATTTCCAAAGAAACATCAAGTAACACGAGAGAGCCCTCTCTGAGTTGAGCAGGCTAGTGCTTCAGCTCTAAAGTAGGTTGAAACAGTTACCTTTGTCGTTTTTCTATTCAGCCGGGAAAAATTTACAGAGTGCTAACACAATGTTTGAACAAAATCTAAAAACCAAAATAAATAAGAGAAAAATCAAAAACCAAAATAAAAATAATAAAAATTGTACAAAGTGAAGATAAAATATATACAAGAAACGATGCAAATGAAAACAAATCAGTCATATTCAACATAGTGTTTTAGATGTGAACCATTAGTTGTGTAAGAAAATAATCATCAATCAGTGTCTTTTGGTAAATAGGAGTTATTTCCAACAACAGAGGCAATTATATAAGGACCCGGCCATAACTTTTGAAACTTAGAATTCTTATCTTTATCAGCATGAGCAGAATCCCATAGTAAAAAAAATTCATCAGTTGCAAAAGTAGTTGATTTATCCCTATTATCAAAATACTTCTTAACCTTACATTGTCTCTTTTTAAGATTCTCGAGAGAAAATCTCCTTTGTTCTTCTAAAGCCGGCAAAGCATGAATTCTTTGAGGGATATCAATAGAGTTCAAATCTTCTTCCTACAATGCTAATCTAAGGGAAGTTAATTCAAGTTCCAAAGGCATTATTACTTATTGGCCATATTATAATTGAAAAGGAGTATGGCCAATACGTTTTTTTTTTGGTATGGTATGTCCATGATGCATAAGTAAAGTATGCCACTTGCAAGGTTTATCATTTATGATATTCCCAAGAATGTTAACCAGATTCTTATTCGTTGATTCAGTTTGCCCATTTCCTTATGGATAATGTTTAGATGAAGTGAAGTGTTTCACTACAAGTTTGTTGAAAAATGGGTCAATTTTCCATATATAAATGTTGGCCCATTATCATAGATAATTTTGATTGGAAGACCAAAATGAGAAAAGATATTAGATTCTAAAAAAGGGATTACCTGCTCATCTTGTGCATGTTTAAGAGGAACTGCTTCAGTCCACTTCATAAGTAGTTTGTTGCAATCAAGATAAGATATGATCAGTAGAAGATGAGGGGTTAATAGGTCCAATGAAATCCAATCCCCATTTAGAAAAGGGAAAGTGAGGTAGAATTGGTTGCAAAGGCATAGCAGAAAACTTTTCTTTGCCAACAAATTTTTGGCATTCAATACATGCATGTACAAACTTATATGAATGTTTAAAAACTGAAGGTCAATAATAACCAATTCTTAGAATTTTGTGAGCAGTGGCTTTGGCATCAAAATGTCCATCAATGTGAATATTTAAATCTGTTGATCCTTGAATTTCTTTAAAATATTTTGGGTTGTTGTATCATCTACACAACGTAACAACAATCTGTCAGTAATCCTGCAGAAGAGTGATGTGTTCGAGATTATATATTTAGAGGCCTCAAGTCGAGTCCTTCTACATTCAAGATATTCAATATTTTTGAAACATCTTTCATATTGCAAATAGTAAATTATATCCCAATACCAAGGATGTGTTGCTAAATCCATATTTCCATATTCAATTAGAAATAATGCAGAAAAAGGCATCCTCATTATTTTCAGAAGAAATTCCTAGTTCAGGGTGTTGAGCTAGGTGTAAGGATAGATCATGTCCCTTGATGGTGTTGGAAGTTGTGATCGTGAAATCATGTTCCTATATCGTGGCAAGCCAATGTGCAAGCTTTCCAAATAAGTGTGTTTGTGAAAGAAAAAACTTAGCTACAGGGAAAGGGAATTTTATCTAAGTATGCTTGCCTAAGATAAATTGACGAAATTTTTCAATAGCTTTACAAGAGCATAAGTAGGTTTTTCAATTAAAGTATATTTGAACTCGTCATCAAATGACCTATGACTAATGTAAACTATTGTCTTCTCATTGTTTTTTTATCATCTTTTTGAAGAAGAATTGTAGAAATTGCTTCTTCAATGGAATTTGTGTAAATTATAAAATAGTTTTCAAAAATTGGCTTTGCCAAAACAAGAGCAAAACTGATTTTTTTTTTCTACGAAATCTTTTTCAGTATCGTCATTCCAAGAAAAAAATCGATCTTGATTTAACATATTATGTATAGGATTTACCATTACAGAAAAATCAAGAATGAATCTTCTATCAAAATTAAGCTTACCCATGAAAGATTGGATTTATTTTTTTGAGGATGGGCCTTGAAGATTTTAAATAGAAATTACCCTCTCCAGATCAATATTGATTCTTGAGTCGCATACAATATGTCTGAGAAGCTCATGTGGTGACACCTAAAATAGATTTCATAGGATTCAAGGACATTCCAAATTTTTTGCAACGAAGAAAAACTTGTTTTAGATGATTAAAATGATCTTATTGGTTTATTGAATAAACAGTTAAATCATCAAGATAGATTTGAATTATTTACTGATAAGATTTTCAAAGGTAGCACCTTCATTAATTAAACTAAAAGGAATTATTTCATAAGCAAAGGTGCCCCAATGTGTGGTAAAAGTGGTTTTATACTTATCAACCCTCTTGACTCGAAGTGTGGTAAAAGTGGTTTTATACTTATCAACCCTCTTGACTCGAATCTGATTGTATCCTGAAAATACATCAAGAAGTGACATCATTTGTGATCTTGCCACTTGATGTAAAATAAGTTCCATGTTAGAAAGAGGAAAGTCATCCTTAACACTTTCCCTATTTAAGGCACAAAAATCAACACAGACTCTTATGTCACCATTCTTTTTCTGTACTGGGACAAGGTTATATGCAAATTTTGAATACTTCACAGGGACAATAATATGGGCATTAATGAGCTTTTCAACTTCCTTCATAATAGTTGCTTCTAATGAAGGATTAATAGGCCTATGTCTTTGCCTTACCGGTTTTGCTTCTTCCTTAATAGGAGTTGCATGTTGAATAATATTATGATCAAAACCACATAAATCCTTATAAGACCAAGCAAAGACATCTTTAAATTCATGGAAAAGATCCGTAAATTTCTTCTTCTCTTCCTTCAGACATTGATGTAGTGTAGTCGGCCACCTCGGTGGGTGCTCGGATGGCACAATACTGGGAAATTGCATCAATTTCCCTCTGATTTCACCATAAACACAACCAACCTCTGATACCATACAACATCACCTTCTCCATCCTACAATTTTACATGTGAAGTGATACATAACACATAACAATTCATAAATGTATATAAAAAAAATTATAAGCATACAACAAATTAACACAAGATTACACAATGTAACAACAAAGGCACATGGCACTTATCTTTTGTGAAAACACCGGTCGGTTGTAGACCTCAGACGTTCCTCCCAGCCATAGACCGCGCTGCTCCTAATCTCTCAACAGTGAGTCACCCTTGAGTTGAGGCTATTACTCTACCATGGAAAAGGACCTCCTAAGCCAACTATGGTCCACAGTCGGTAGCAAACCTCAACAGCACTCCAACCTATAGTCTCCCATTCCCCATCAGCCTGCACAACCCAAAGTAGTGTGCCCCCTTCTCCACACTATGGTCCCTCGAGCTAAACCACTACCCTTCTAGGGCTCCAGCACAGGCCGACTAGGAAGTCTCAGAGAAATATTGCTCCAGGAGTTCTAGTTGTCCTCAGATGTCTCTAGGCACCCTCTAGGCCCCACACCAAGGGAACCTATCCCCACAATTCTCCCTCCAAGGCTCCAGACTTTCCCAAGGCAACCCAACGAGAGGTGTACACCCTCTCAGATCCATATAGGATCCACAGGGTAAACATCGTAGTCTAGGTCACCATCTCCCCCAGAGAAACTCTTGTAGTCATCCTGGTAAGAATGGAATGGACGAAATGGAGAATTAAACTAAATTCCCCCTTAAAATATGCATGAGCCCTTTTTATATTATATTATTATATAATATAATAATATAAAAGCTTAGTGAATTATTGTATTATATTTGGCTTAGCCTCCTTGGCTTAAGCTCCATTTACCTAGCCCTTAGCCCCATTTCCCACTCGTGGAGTCTTATCCCCCCATACACTTTTCGTCCTTTGGTTTGTAGTCTTGGTGTTATTTTTTATTAATTAGTGCATATGTACAATTTATAATATAAGCTCTCCAACCTTTGATCATCTTTACAGGCACTCCGTCCTAAACATACTAGTTCACCAGCCTAAGTATCATATGCAGACACTTCAGCCCAAACATATTGGATCACGAACCTAAGTATCATATGTGCAATATATTTACAATCTAGGGATCAAGTCGGGGTATTACATTCCACTACCCCTTATTTATGAATTGTCCTTAGTGCATCTATATAAACCTGTAAAATAAGTGCTCTTCAAAATTATGCAAAAATCGCTTTGATCTTCTTGTCCAATATGGGCACCCGCTCGACAAGTTTTATCCGTGCTCCATCCTCTTGATAGTCAAAACCGGCATAGTCATCATCATACCTATAAGTAAAACACATGAATAAGAGAATTAGTACATGCAATCAACAAATTCATGTACACTCTTCTAAATAGTTCAATAAATATCATTAATTTTTAAAAACTCTCTTTTAGTCGGTAGGTGAATTTCTAGAAACCCAAAGTTGAGCACTTGGATATCTGTGGCAGTTGACCGCCAGCGGAGTGCTTTGATATAGAATTAGAACCAGCTACAGTATGGTCAGCATTTATGGAATGACATCTAGTCTACCAAGAATTGCAAAACATAGTGTGTGATGACGCATCTGAGCTGACCAATCAAGGTGAATAAGCAAACCGAAGCTCATCCTTCTGCAATGCATCTGCAGTCTAGTTTTTCTGTTGATTCTCAGCAAAATCTTGCTTCTGCAAGTTTCCACACACAAAGTTTCCGTGTTTCCAATTGCTTAAGAGAGAGCTAGCCTCTGGAGTTTGTGAAAGGTTGTGGTCCAAATTCTGCTCATTTAAATGTTTGATTGGTACCTGTTGTCCCGTACATGAAGCATTGTGTTCGTGAAAGGATATATCAAACTACTTTGCCTAATGATTACCTAATGATTACCTACAAGTGATTCTTCCAAACCTGAATTACAGGAAAATGGTTTTCGTATTTGATTTGCAGTAGCCAAATCCTTAATCAATGAACCACGAATTTCAACAATATTTTCTTGTGAACTTGGATGCAGATCTAATGGTTGGAAAGTTGCATCCTCAACATTGTTGACTGCGGAATCATAAATAGAGGAATCTAAGTGTGTACCATTTAAAGGAAATATCTGTGAAGCTAAAGTTGGATCTGGGTGCATCAAACATCCAACAGGTGAATTATTAGTGACCCTATTCATTAGTGAGTAGTCTGCTTTTCTTCTATTCTTGGAAGAAGGGCGTGGGCTACAGATCTTCTCATATTTTTCTAATGAACAGATTTTTTATAGAACAAAAAGATCAAATAGTCGCATCAAATCATGTCCAGCATTTTTGTACAGCCAATAGGATCCTGGATCTTGTTTGTAGTTATCTTGAAAAAATTTCAAAACCAAAAGACCATTCTACTGGACAACTTGAGGATGAAATACAACATTTTCATCTTCGGTAATACCTTTAAGTTAAAATATCTCATTTGTCTTTAGAAGCTCATAGCCTTGAACCACACCATTGTGATGATAACAGATAGCTAGCTCTAGTACACTTGCCATTACATAATCAAGCCAGGCATCAAGCCACATTCGTAGATTCACCTGCCGCTCCACCTCCCATAGATGCAAACTAATAGCCACATGCAATTGCTGACCTGTTTTTCAGGGATGTCTACCTAGTTTTCCTTCTAAGATTATTTGTAATAGAGGTCCAATGTTCATCGACAAATTCTATCAAGAACTATTTAGATTGACAGGTGCTTCTTTCAACAGGGCATGGAATACCACACTAAAATCAATGTTCAAATAGAGATGTTAACAAGTTTTTGGAGGGTTACCTTAGCATGTATATAGGTGAGGAGAAGAGCAAGCCGATTAGGTGGAATTACCTAGTTATGTCCCAGTATAATATCACTTACAATACAATTGATAAAATGTCTCCCTTTAAAGCATTATAGAAATATGAACATATTTGAAAGATGGGATTCTGCAGAACTCCAAGGTTCTAATAGCAATCAAGTCTCATCATGAAATGCAAAATATTCTTGCAATTCTGAAGGACAACCTCACCTTTGCTTCAAATAGAATAAAGAAACAAACTAATTAGACGTGACAGTGAATCAATTCAAAGTGGGAGATAGACTATTTGTACACCCATTTTTTTATGTGAGCAGTCCACATTTAAGCAACAAGGAAAACAAAATCTCCAACAAAAATTCTATGAACCCTATTGTATTAGAGCTAGGGTTGGAAAGGTAGATTATGCCTTAGACAATGCCAACAAAGGAAAATTTGGCAATGTCTTTCATATCTCATTTATCTATCGGTGAGACGTATCTCCTGCAACAAATACCTAAACCATGTTCTTGACCTTAATCCAACTACTCCCTAGATCTTTTATCAATACCTTATCTTTCATCTTTCTTCTAATCTTTACTGCTTCATCCCAAATACCAGTTGCAACATAGATGTTTGATAAGAGTACATATATGGTTGTGTCCTCTAGGTTATTCTCAAGAAGGCACTTTGTTGCATGCTTCCCTAGATCTGTATTGCCATAAATTCTACAAGCTTGAAGTAAGGTCTCCCACATCAATGTACTTGGATCAAATGGCATATTGTTGATAAAGTGTCCTACCTCATACAAGTGCCCAAGACGGCCAAGGAGGTAAACTATGTAAGCATAATGCTCCATTCTTGGGATAATGCCATGAGTTCGGCTCAAGGAATCAAAGTATCAGTGCCCTAAACCAACAAGTCCTCCATGGTTGCATGCAGATAGAGAACTAAACCAACAAGTCCTCCATGGTTGCATGCAGATAGAGAACTGCAACAAAGACAACGTGATTGGGATTCACACGAGATTGTCTCGTTCGAGAAAAAAAAGCTACAGGGCCTCCTCTTCTTGTCCATTCTGAACATATCCTGTAAGGACAGCAGTCCATCATATCACATTTTGCCCGGGCATTTTCTCGAATAGGACACAGGCATAACATGTTTTTTTTATTATTATTCTCAGCATATCCCACAATCATCACATTCCAAGAGTCCACATTTCTTTCGGGCGTTTCGTCAAAGAATTGTCATGCCTCATCTGTTGTTCCATTCTCTGCCTATCCCACAATCATAGAATTCCATGATAGCACATTCCTTTCACACCTCTTCTCAAAGAACAGGCATGCAACATCAATTTCCCCACATTTTGCATACATACTAACAAGGACATTACCCACATTCACATTTGACACAAAACCTGTTTTAACAGTATGTGTATGGATTTGCTTGCCATCTTCAAGTGTTGCTAAGCTCGTGCATATTCCCAGGATACAATTTAGGTTGGATTGGTTGGGTATTGTACCATTCCTAAGCATCCAGGCAAATAATTCCAATGCATCTTTCCAATGCTCATTCTCGGCATATCCTGCAATCATTGAAGTCTACAAAATTACATCTCGTTCAGGCATCGTGTCAAACAGTTTCCGCGCATTATGTATCCTTCCACACTTGGCATACGTGTTCATTGATGCATTACCAACAGAGATCGCATATTGAAAACCCATCCTAATATTGTCTGCATGGACGTGTTTGTCTGGTAGCAGGACTTCGAGGCTGGCACATGCATTGAAAACACTGGTGAAGGTAAATTGGTTCGGGTAAACACCTCCCTCATGCATACAGGAAAAGAGATCCAATGAGTCTTGAAAACATCCATTCTTGGCATATCGGGTAACAAGCGAAGTCCATGACACAACATCATGTTTCGGCATTTTATCAAATAGTTGGCGTGCATCTTCCATGCGATCAGTATGAGAATATCCTGCTATCATTGTATTCCACGAAACCACATTTCTTTCAGGCAGTTTGTCGAAACACCTTTTGGCCATCCTCTAATTTACCATTCCGGATATATGCAGCTAGCATCGCATTCCAAGTGACAACGTTCCGCTCAGCCATTTTGTCAAATGCATTGCTTGCTTGCTCCAATTGTCCATTTCGAGCAAAGCCAACAATCATCTCATTCCAGGAAACCACATCCTTTTCGGGTAGCATTTTGTGGCCTGCATTTTCTATCCTCCTATTCTGATTCAATAGATATTTGGAAAGCATGGTGTTCCATGATATTTTAGCTCGTTTGGGTATTTTGTCAATAACTTGGCGTACATTTTCCGTTATTCCCAATTGAGAGCACATGTTAATCATTCTGTTGCTAATGGTACAGAAGAATTGTACCCCTTTGTTCTGCCCTCTAGTCCCAATTGAGAGCACATGTTAATCATTCTGTTGCTAATGGTACAGAAGAATTGTACCCCTTTGTTCTGCCCTCTAGTCTTCATGAACTGTTGAAACCGCTACATATCTAATTGAGATGTAAGTTTATTGGTTTCGTGTTGTTTTTCATTGAAATGCGGTTTTTACCATTATCTTAGTCAATGGTTTAAACGGTCTCTACATGAGATTATAGGAGCTATCATTTCAATCTCGCAACCTAAACCCAACAACAAAGGGTAGCAATCCCATAGTAAAGGGTTCAACTTTATGACAGCATAATGAGAGAAACAATGGACAAACAGTGCTTCCTTTGCACAATTTTTTGCTGGAATCCTCATTCCAAGAGATCACATCATTCTTTGGCATTTTGTCAAACAGTGCATAGGCTTGTGAACAATTTCACCTCTGCTCAGTTGTGTTTGGCCCAAGTAAGTCCAATGTTGAAATTGGGCTCTGATACCACTTTGTAGTGTACCCGACCACCTCGATGACTGTTGGGATGGTGGGGTACTAGGAAATTCCATCAATTTCCCTCTAATTTCACCATAAACACCACCAACCTCTGATACCATACAACATCACATGCTCCATCCTACAATTTTACATGTGAAATGATTCATAACACATAACAATTCATATATGTATATATACACAAAGATTTTATAAACATACAACAAATTAACACATAATTACATAGTGTAACAACAAAGTCACATGGCACTTATCTTTTGTGAAAACA